>DWDT01001056.1:0-17224 GCA_018245595.1 Microceris scylla | reverse complement strand
ATATGTGTGTGTATATGTGTGTATGTGTGTTTATATGTGTGTGTATATGTGTGTGTATATGTGTGTGTATATGTGTGTGCATAGGTGTGTATATATGTGTGTGTGTGTATGAGTGTGTATATGTGTGTGAATATGTGTGTATGGGTGTGTACATGATTATACAGTTTGCTCCTTTGTAACCTCCATTGACATATACATATCTGCCCTAAGGTTGACTGGGAGAACAAGCTTTTAGTGTTAAATCCGCTTATTTGTTTCTTTACTTTGTAACTTACAAATAATGAATGAATGATGAATAATTAAAATTAAGATTGGTAAAATTGTATACACATAAAAAGGTGTGCTTCCCAGAATATTTTACCTTCTGGTTGCTTGTTACAAATATATGTGGTCAAGTCAGTATCAGACATAGAGCTTGCTACATATTTTCAAAGAAATGATTAAAGGTCAAATAGGAATGTAACCACAGAGAGATGCAGCATTTCTAGAAATAATAAATTAACATTTATTTTAGTGAAATGTTAGTTCGTAGATATTTGAAGGCGAATTGCTAATTATATTTAGTTGAATACATATGTATATTGAAAAATAAATATTATTTTTCCGTACAAGAAAATCCTTTTCCAAATCTATACGACTATTAAAAACCTTGAAGTACAAATACATCGGAATTATAATGGTCCAAAAAAGTTTTTCTGTGTACAAGTCACGTGAAAACCATTAGTTCAAGGTACTCGTATCCTGCAGTTAAAAAGAGGAACATCATTTTTTTCTATTCTTAATGTAACCGGCATTAAGTTTAAGTTTTTGTTAAGATTTACAATTTGTTAGACAGTTGTCGGTCTTGACGAACTCACGACATATGCGATAATAAACATTTACATGTATATAAAACAGTTGTAGATACATGCAGAGCCACGGTCAAAATTAGTTTTATTATCTATATATTTTTGATATGTAATATTATTTTGTAATATGGAAAAGCATTGTGTATGTACTCGCTAAGGGTTTATTTGTGTGTATAAAGTCGTTGCCAGCTATTACGTTTGCATGAACACTTTAATACTCCCCATAATAATAGTAATTATTTATTTGCTATAAAAATGTACAACCGTATATCCTTTTATTTCGATTTCACTCTTGTATCGGATAATTTAAAAGTTCATTCTGAGTACCATCCATATGAGTATATATTTTCAGTATATGCTAAATGATAAAATTACAATCCGAGGATTCCAACTGTGTAATTCTAAATTGTAATCCCACAGAAAACGTGAATTTTACCGGGATAGAAGGAGTCGATGTTGCTTTCTGGTCAATAAACTATTTATATGAAAAAACAAGGCGAATCCATTAATCCATTGCTCCATAACAGTAGGACAAACGAACAAACAAAAGTTCACATGTATTTTATAATACATACTCGTAGACACGATTAATTATTTGCTTATTACCCGCAGCCGGATCTCACGATATCATAATTTTCCAATAGTTGAAAAACAAGTAAACAGTGATTCCAAATATTCATTAATGTAAAGTTCAGCAGTAATTTTCAATTTAGTGTCAAAGCAAATAAGCGACAATGTTAGAACAAGTCGCTATCAAAGCTACGGTTTAATATCCATATTAAACCTGAATGTACACTGATGTTGTATTGATTCGTGAGTAATTAAACAGATCTACAAATATTAGTTTAGTCCGCCAGCATTTGTCCTAAATGCGGTGTCTTGTGAGACGCCAGTATGCCGGGTACGTTGGAAGGCAATTTCCTGTGTAATCTGTAATATGTGGTCGTGAATCAAACGGTTCACCGATCAGCGTGAGCTTCTCTATAAACGGCGCTACATGTACGTATATGTACGTGTGAAGGTCGGAGCACGGCAGCAGATTGGTGCCATAATGAGCCCTGTCTGTTAGTAATAACATCACCATGTGGAATTAAACCAGTGCGTTATTGTTCTAGGACGAGTTTTACTGTTCTTTGTTTACGTTTCATCATCACGTAACCGGACTACTAGTGAAAATAAACATTGTGCTTTTATTTCCCTTCAAGCGAAGGCTTTTTCCAGTGCAGTTGAAATGTACCTGTAAGAAGTAGCCGTAGAATAATTGAATTTTTTTGGAGCAAAGAAATTATTGCAACCTGCCGTCATATCGATACTTTTAAACTTAAACTTCGTTAGAGTTCCCTTTACTTTGATCTCGTTATTGAAGGAAACCTATATTTTACATCCTCATGCTATACTCTCATCGAGTTCTACGACAAAGCCTCTGAAGTGATTTTTTTCAACGACTGCCTAATCCTAAAACTTTAGACACTTTAACTTTAATTAAGTACTTAATTGTTTATTGCTTAATTAGAATTATTATAGTACTATCCATGACAATTCAAAATTTATTAATTTATAACGAATTCATTTATTTATTGATTTATTTATTATTCATATATTATTTATTCATATATCACTGAAACATGTGAGCACAGCCAGGGCACGCGACTGATTGTTGGACGCTGACAAGCAACAATGACCACTATCGCAATTATTATAACAAGTCGTCTTACATCAGCCAGCCATTCACTGGGCAACGTGGCATTGCTATACAATATGCATCGTGCAATATCAAAGCCATTATTTCGAACAATACAGATGATATCATTTGGATGTAATTAGAGAGCCGCAAGCAAATGTAATGTGCATACATTGATCGGCACTAAAATTTGGCGCTTCATGTGTGTCACGGTCGTTATTTGAATGTGTGGACGAGTCTTGAATTTTAATTGAATAGTCGCGGAAGGCATTGACAAAATATATTTTACATACGAACAAGGCCTCTTATGTATAAAATATATTTTTTATTCTAGCTGTTTTTTTTTTTATATTTTGGACTGTATCTATTATATATTATATATAGGCATATTCCAATATCGTCAAAAACCAGTCAAGGAACGAAAAATTTCTAATAGCTGAATTTAATTATGTTGCAGCAAAAATATGTAAACAGCGCCATCTAGTTTCTTTATAGGAGAAACGGAATTCACAAGTTGCGCACTCATTTTTCTGAACGTATGCGCACTCTTTTGTATGTGCCACAACAGAGTGCGCACACGTTCAGGAAATCGAAACGACGGCTGTACTAAATTAAAAATAAAATATAGCGTAAATTCACGTCTGTATTATCCAATCGGGTAGGCAGAGGGCAGTACACTCTCAAGTTTTACCAGTTACGTTACGTCCCATGGAATATGTAATGGGCCCATTGCCTTCGACCGGGCACAAATTCAGACTCCAAGTCACTATTAGAAATTCTGAATTAGAAAAATATGAAGAATTTCTACTACTACTAATTATTAGTAGTACCCAACCCGGGATTTGAACTCAGGACCTCCTTATTGGCAGGCGCGCTTGCGACCTTGGACCTATAATTATATATAATAGGAAACAACGTAAGCTTATTCTGCACTTGCATATAATATATTCACTTACTTATTCACAAAACCACTCCATTCTTTGGACAGAGAGCTTTCGTTCCTAAGTGAAGACTCAGACTCCGTATAAATGTACATATATGATACAACTCAGTATATATGTTTAATATATATTAACATGCATTAGCAACATAAGTATTGGTACTATTACTTCTTTAATACATATACCAAATTCAAGCTACCTTACAGCAATAGGTCGATTGAAAAATTATATAACAAATATATTCCACTGAATAACATATCGATACACGTTATATTGTCTTATATCGGCGTACGTACGTATTTAAAGACGTACCTCAAGAATTCCACTTAATAACCAAAAAAATCTTGCCAGGCTATTATGTTAATGGCAAAGCAGCCATTGTTATGTACACATTGCCTCATTATTCTGGAATGTACCGTTAGTAACAGATTAATAATAATAATATATTAAAATGTAAAATCATCCTAACAATCCTTGCACATTAAAAATCAATCTGCGCAACCGCAAACGCTAATTCGATTTTATTTCACACTGGCAGCGTGAAAATCGTTTTATAGTTAATAATTTTATATTCATTACTTCTTCGGGGATAACAGGCGTGAAGTTACGTTACATATTTCATATTTACTACAAGAGAAATATTCGTAGTCATTCGCGATTTGATTGCTGGCGTCACATAATACGCCTGTGGAACATTTTGGAATATTTTGTAGCTATCTGCTATGGTTTTTGCTCGATATTCCCACAGCCTACGTACGTTAATAGCAGCATAATAGCCCGCGCGAGAAATTAAATTTCGAATGTTCTGGAACATCATTCAATATTATAAGCACCTATAACTTCAGTTTTTGTATTATTATAACATAGAACCGGATACTACAGAAACTCTGGTAGTGAATAATGAGTAATTTTAGGAGCCAGAGGCATATGGTACGGTATGGTTGTAGAAATCAATTTCTATTGCCTTTTGTATGTTGTAAAAAAAAATTACAAAACAATCAAATAAAACTGTGCTTGGCAAAGGTATATTAACAAATTCTGCTATTTTCCTCATACCGGAAGAGGTAAAAAAGACAATGAGTTGGCTTTCCGCATATGGGGAACATTTTAATTCTCTGAATATAATATTTGCTCAATCACAGCGCCTTCGAAATGCGTCAGAGCAATGACTCAATTAAATGGTTTATTTGAAGACGCTCCTACCTATCCCCTAATATGATGCTTAAAAATCATCTTCGTCTCATATATTATATCATTACAGTATTATCTGTTAGTAGGCCAAATTTCCCTCGATTCGTTGTGGAAATTCGTAATTAAACCTATTTTCAAGCTAACATTACCCGCTATTAACAGAAAATAAAATATTATATAATGTGTATATTGAAAACAGCCTTGTGAAAAAAAATGTTTTAAATCAAGAACTGCCTTTATATATTGTCGCTTGACAAAGAAACTTATATGTATTTTTAACAACATTATATTATTTATTATTTTAATAATGATACTGCGCGAAATTAAACAAATTTCAGCTAGTTATAGTTGAAACATGATCAATGAAATAAAAATAAATATATTTTTTATTTAGTATTGATTAAATTTTGTACTGGATTAAGTCGATTTGTTTAGTCGGGATAGTCCGACTAGTTTCGTGCCTACCCGAGCTTCTTCTTAGATAAATGCCTGATGTAACGTCTATTCACATATAATTGCATTATTATATACGTTGAGCTTCGTAAGTATAATAATATCAAAATGCTATGCATATCAGTTATTGTAATACATATTTTAATACAATTATCACCATAACGCGAACACAACTAGTGCGATAAATGTTCAAGCCTAACAATATAGTCGTCGAATCGAAATATACGAATTACGATTATTAAAAAAAGTATTGAATTTCTTATTGTATAATCGAAATGCCAGTATTTATAGAGATCGAGATTTTGTAGACTATTATCAAAGATATTATTCACCAGATTTTATAAATTCCTGCAACCATTTTGGAAATCCAAATGTACGAGTATTCTTAGTTGATAACAAACATTATAATAATTGTAAGGTTAAAGTATATTTTTTTATTTCAGATGGCGAAGATTATATTTATAATTTCCGCACTAATCACGCTGCACGCATGTATCGAGGCTTTACCGTATGATGCTGTAGAAGCTACGATACCCGAAACCGAGGCAAATATTCAACTGCAACAAGCTGGTCCAACGCTGGACGGTAACCAACATAGTATATCGGAGGCACCGAAGGAGATCGACGACAAAAGTTCTCAAGGACAACGGCGTAAAAGGTTCTACAATTATTTCAGCTTTGGCTTCTCTCCTTACGATTCATTCAATCCTCTACTCTTCAAAAGTGACCAATTCACACAGACTGGCGCAAGTGGCGGAGAAGATCCCCTGTCACAAATACTCAAACGTGTGCAGGATATATTAACATACACGAAACAGCGCGTCCTCAACCCACCGTCCGTCCCAAACTATCCATCACCAATATACGTCCCGGTGTTACTTGTTCCACAAAGTGGTTGTGGTTGCACTTACGATAACAATGAAACACCCAGTGAGGACAGTGAAACTACAAATCCTACGACTAACAAAACACAACCGTCACCACCCACAAATGATCAAGTACTTGTAACTCCACCTCCTAATGATGATACTAATACAACCATGCCGGATTTCTCCACCAGGCTTTCAGAAGGCATGGCTAATTACGACGATGAAAATGACGGTGCAAGACCTATTTCGTTTGAGCCCATAAAACCGAATACACCTTTAAGCAGACCCCCACCTGCTGTAGACCATGGAAGCGTCCAAGCTGAGACAAGTATTGCGGAAATAGAAGCTGCACGTACTACTACAGAACCTCCTCAATTCAGCGGTCTTCCTGCGCAGCCTCACCTGTCCACCAACTCGATACCAACGCTGTGCGATGGAGCGGTGCTTAGCTGTTGTCATCAACCTGAAGTAACCATCGCCTGCTTTGTCAAGAATGGCTGCAATGATCTATCACCATATAAAGAGCCGTGTGGCGCAGATGTTATTCTGAGAGTGATAAATAAATATCAATACTATTACGCCAATCGGCGAGGATGAAAACTGAAATCTATTATCAGTTGTTATCCAAATAATTAAGTTAAAATCTTGTTTTGGATTACTTTCATTGATTGTAATGCGGTGGAAAAAGTTCATTTGTTTGTATCTACAAAATGAAAGTAGATTCGCATTGAAATAAATTGAAATATTGAATTGAGCGTTAAATTCTATACTGCATTGTTTTTTTTTTCAAGTCACATAATTTGTTTTGTGAGAAGACGATGTTAGAACGTAATGGTAGATATTTATAATAGCAAATTTAAATTTTAAGATTTTTACTGAAAATGTTATTTAGTACATCACTTTTCAAGTGTTTCTGTTTCTCTAACAACCGCTACATACAGAGCTATTAATATGTAGCCTCTCGTACGTTTAGCGACACACGTCTCGAATGATGATAATTTTACCACGACGAATTTTATAACTGACAATCGATTAAACGAAACAATGTGAAACGAAACAATGTGTGTGTGTGTGTGTTTGAAATAAAATTTGACAAAACTATATAAACAGTTAATTTTGTAGTAGCCACAATATCGGATGCAAAGCGACTTATTAGTTATACTCCAACAGAATGTTTGTTTCTGGCTTCGGTAATAAATTTTTATAGTCGTAGACGCCTATTGGCGATGAGTGTAAAATAATTATAATAATGAAATTAAAAAGGGGTGCGGTAAAGAAACATTCGCCATACGTTTTATATATTTTATCAATCACTTTTAAGTCGACGTACACTAAAGTCAATTACGTATCCTATCATAAAACTTATATTAATATCGAAATAATTACCAACGTATAATGATAAGTTATTCAAGTTATATATAGCTAAGTAATTCAAGATTATATATGTAGTAAAACAAAACGATGATGAACGCAAAACCGATTAAAGTAAATTAAACGCTTTATGAGTATTAAATTGAATATATACTAGAATCGATAGTTTATCATGATAGACACCATCATAGAGAGAGACCATGATAGAGACCATGATAGAGATAATGATAGAGACTATGATAGAGACCATAACAGAGACCATGATAGAGACTATGATAGAGACCATGATAGAGACCATGATAGAGAAAATGATAGAGACTATGATAGAGACCATGATAAAGACCATAATAGAGAAAATGATAGAGACTATGATAAAGACCATAATAGAGAAAATGATAGAGACTATGATGGAGACCATGATAGAGACTATGATAGAGACCATGATAGAGACCATGATAGAGAAAATGGTAGAGACTATGATAGAGACAATTATAAAGACAATGATAGAGACCATGATACAGACCACGATAAAGACCATGATACCGGGTATGACGTTTTTTGAAAACATACTCAGATTAGATCAAATCTCTAGCTCATGTTCTTTTCACTTTTTTTATGCTTTATAAATGTAACCTGTACCGTATTCATATGTAAAACAACATTATTTTGGTTTTCATCTCACTATTGATGTTAGAATGATAACACTCTTACTGCATTACTCCCTTACTCAGAAGGATTCTAAACAGTTAAGATTATTGTTTAGAATGTTTAGAAGAAACTTAGCTTTTATTAAAAGCTAAGTTTATTTTATTCTTAATGTAGTTTCATCGAGGGTAGATAGAAAATACTCAAGTCGTTGCGGACTGCTTATACCAAAAATAGACTTTTCTTTTTATTCTATAATAAAATTAACGGGTTCATTGACGTTAATTTTTTATATAAACTTGTTTGGTCATGTAAATACTATTTATAAAATACAGTTAATAAAGATGCTGCAAATCGTGTATTATTATTAGATCGTGTCTTTCCTTCTTCATCCTTCTTCCTTTTGAAAAATATTGTATAGAAATTTTTAAATCTAGTTTCTATAATCGTTCGATACTTTATTACAGAATATGCAGGAACGATTAATTGTTTACATTATGAACAATCAGAATAATTGACAATACATATATAATATGTATACAGTATTAATACATATTAAGAAATATTTGAAATGACATAGAGAATGTATTCAATAATCAAAACCATATACAATCATATAAAGTTATTAGTGTATGTGTAGTGTGTAAAGTTTTTAGTGTATGGTTTTAATTCATTTTTTTTTAATATCTCCGAAGGGGTAGGCAGCGGAGTGTAGTATACGCCCAGGTTTCACTAGTTACGTTCATGTTCTAACATGGAATACGCGGTGAGCCTATTGCAATACACCAGGCATAGATCCAGACTTCGAGCCAAAAATGTAAATTCCTAATAATAAATTTGTATTAGAAAAATTCAATGAAATGGTATCCTACCGGAGAATCGAACCTAGGATCTCTCGATCAGCAGTCATGTTTTCAATCACTCTCGAGTCATTATAAACTGCCTCGGCAGTTGTTATTAATATTTAATACATAAAGCTTATCATACATAAGTACCCACATACATAGATACCTAACTTTATTATGGCACATCGTCCGACGGCTAACGATAACATGGGTATTCCCACTTCCTTGCAAAGCTTTAAAGAGTTATTTTTATAAAAGCGTTTGTTTATTTTTTCTAATCAGCAGAGCCGAATATGTACTTTTTTGACATTGCTTACAAAATAAATCATTATTTGTAATATAATTATGGATAATAAAGCACCATTGTTAACAAATATGTACGAATACATACATTTACGTTTTAAATATAAAACCACACCATCTTTTATTACCCGTTAACAATCTTCTTAAATCTTTTTCATAGATGTGTACAAAGTAATATTGTAACATTTTATTTCCATATTCTCAATCTCTTTTCTCCATGAAGTGGTAGTCAGCATCCATATTCTGTAAGTAATGCGAATAAAAGGAACCAGGACTAACGGATTGCATTTTCGGAAACCTCGGCCAGCACCTATTCCCTATTCTTAACCTATTTAAGAGCTGATTTCTTCAAGCTCCTATGCAAAAATTAAATTCTAATCAGTTCAAACGTGATAACCTACTAGTGGCTGGCAGTGGTTGGATGCGAAGCCGGGAATGGGCTGATGATGATGATGAACCTACTTGTGTCTAAGTTACATAACACCTACGTTTTATGTCATTGGACAACTAGCGTGATGTAAGATTTCATCATATAAAAAAAATTACCAACTTCCTTCCCTGGCACTGGGACTTTATTGCGTAAGCAATAGACTCGTTTGCAGTCCCACGGGAAACGTTTATTTCTGAAGTTTTCCGCTTAGCAATAATTGTTAAAGTGCTGAGGAAAACAATTGATGATGAAGCCAAAAGTACTTTGTATGGTTATGTCCTTGTGACTTACTCATCCATGGTACTACTAGCTACCAGCCTCCTCACTCTGAACGCTCGACTTTTAAACGTTAAAATCCTTCCAGCAATCGATCCATTCATGAGAATATTACTCTGGTTGCAGAGTATTATCGGGACTCCTTCAATAAGAAAGACATTTTTCTCTGACAATTTTCTAAAACAGTATGAAGTATGAATCCAAACATTTTTTACGTTTTGTAATTCTTACTTAAGTGTTTGAATTGTTTCATGGGTTAAAAATATTATAAATATTTTGGCATAATTACATGACTCTGAAGCACGATTTGGAATCTTAATATGGTAGCGCCGCTCTTTCATTTCACTAAGAAATATCGAATGAAGTTTTTAGACGGGATTTTAAAATCTTCCACCCTTATCTGAGTATTAGATTATAAGCACACTGATATTATAAGTATGGTTTTGATTATAATCGATTGACTATCGCCGAGGCTTATTGCATGGGTTCAATATGGGTTTCAATTTAACCCTAGGTTGCGTTTATTTTGTTTTCAGCATGTCAAGGGTTAAACATTTTTCAACTTCCGCTGAAAACATTAAGCTTGCTATCAGCAAAATTTGCAATAATTGAATAATTGTTATTAAATACTATTATATGTCATTAACGTTAATTAATTTGTACGTAATTAAATGTAAAAAGTAAAACGTAACGTAACTAATAAAAGTAAACATTACAATAATTGCAGTTATTGAAATAATAATTCATCATCAACATCATCAACCTATCTCAGTCCACTGCTGGACATAGACCTCCCCCAAAAGGGGGTTTATGCGCGTAATATCCACGCTGGACATGCGGGTTGGCGATCAATTAATAATAATTAAGGCCATAAAACACTTCCATTATTAATCATGTTGTGTTATTGCTATTCCAGTTGTTAACAAGTTCTTGTGTTTGTTACAAACATAAACACTATCGCCAAATAGGCCGCTAACTAACAAGACTTCATTAAACTATAACTCAAACAGCAATCTTGAACCCGGAACATAGCACACAATTTTAGTGCCACGACACGATTACGAGAAACACCAGACGATCGTCGTCGCTGGCTGTAAATATTACACGACCAATTTCGAGTTTACCGTAGATCGTGTTTTATTTGGTACCAAAGATGATAAACTTGCTTTCTTTTATTTTTTTTTTTTTATTAATTCCTCTGCCTGATCTTGGAGGATGATTTAATGCGTAGTTTATTATGACCAACGATATAAATGCAGTTGCACCGTCTAATATGATGACGTTGTACGTATGACTGCTCGTTCGTTTCTTTATATGTTCATTAGTGTAGTACTGATGCTAACAATTGATTTTAGGATAGTGTATTCGATCCCCACCCAGGATGTTGCCATGGTGAGGATCTTGTGTACAGATATGGGTAATTAACAAAACATTTTTTAGTTTGTTTCAAACAATTATCTATATAAGTAGTCATTTAGAAATGTATATACATAAATTATCAGCTGTACCCTACTAAATAAATATTGTATGTGCTACCATAGAATAGACTCTGGATACTTTAGAATCAAACGGCCGTGTGCAAATTGTTACAAGACATCATTAGATAATATTATGGTTGTCAACTAATCTGTATATTATGAGGGACGATGCGAGAATGTCTATAGACTTAGGAATCCAGAAAAACAGTGGCATTTGAAACATAGGGGTCATCGCCGAGAGTCAACTAATTTTTCAGTAGAAAATACACAGTGCGTAATATATGTATACGAGTATATTCATTTCAATTGTACGTTTTATTTACATTTAAAATGTACTTTTTATGTAGATTTAAATAAATCGAATATTTACATATACAAGCATAAAAGAAACCGGTGAGAAAGTAAAATATACAACGCCGTGTTGTACATATAATTGTACATACTCTTAATACCTTATTAACTTTCAAACATGTAAATCACACCCGTAATCATCGATAGATAGGTTGATAAAAAATTAAATCTAACATCGCGCCTGTAATCCCCGGAGGGGTGACACGTACCTGTAACATAACTAGCGAAACGTGTGAATGTACTATACATCTACACACAAGAGAAATAGCGTAGTGATGTTATATTATGTAGCTTTATGTCTAATGAAATAACATAACCGGAAAGGTATACGAGACTAATTAACAGCTTCATAAAAGCAAGTAGTAATGAAGTTGAAAGTGCGTAACGCTGTAATAACGCGTCGCATCACGTACCGGCAGCGACTCCGCTCGTAACTCATTATAGAAGTGTGGACGGGCCACAGATTACGTGCTGCCTGCCGGGTTATTGCGTTTTATACATTTTATATGGACACCGCACACAAACTTTGTTAGTTAATACTCCCAGCTGAACAGTCGTAACTGCGAGTACGATAAATGCTCTCGAAGTACCTAAATCACATAGCTGTGGGTTCAATCTCAAAAGCTTACAAAATGAGAGTTATATTGTATCCCATTAACAAAATAGACAGTCAAACACATCCAATTTGAATGTTTTTGTCTCCCCACTCAGACACAACACAAATGAGGATACACGTTGCAAATTGCATTCATACACTACAAACTTTGTCGTCGAAAGTTGAAAAACATTTTCAAAATGAATGAAAAACGGCCAAACGTTCCCAACTCCATAAATTCTGGCGTTCCCTCGCAGTATCAGTGTTTCGAAAACAAATAAGCGAATGGATGTACGAATTGCAGCTGTGATTCGGGATTTCTTTCGCCATTTCGCCGTTTCACAGTTTCACCGTCGTCAGGGCGCGTCACAACCGATGATATATAAACGGGCCGCGTGGCGTCCTGCCAGACCTGTCGGCTCCTCCCTGATACACACAGCTACTTGTACTAGCGAACGAAACTTACCATTAACGTGAATATCCAGTGGATAGTACTAAGAATCTACAATATTTCATCATCTCAACCCAGTCACCGTTCCATTGTTGTCCATGGATCTCTCCTAAGGATGGCATAAGTTAACAAGGTGTGACTTAAACCACCCGATCTCACAGATTACAGAACGGATTGGTTAGACTTCGCTCACCTTAAACAACATTATGGACAATTCTTAGATGTCCGCACTATTTTTGCTATTCTAAATAGTATGTAAATTAATATTTACAATCATTACATGGATAGACAATGAGTAGTTCCATGGATAAGTCCATGAACGTCTGCCACTGATTTCCAGTAGGATTATAAGATTGTAGGAATGAGATAGTTTATGCCAACTCGATTAATTAATGTGCCTTGTCAATAAGAGCATTACTTGGTAAGTATTCAAACCATGCTATAAATAATTATATTGCATATATCCGTTTCTTATATTTGGATAAAAGGCCTTTGAGACAACATTTTTTCAGTATCGGGCTTTTGTTATTTTTTAATTTCAAAATAATTTCTTGTATATCACGATTTTTTTTATAATAATAACATTATCATCCCCTGGTGGTTCCGTACTGGACATATGCTTAAAATAATAGCGATGGGGAAAGTTAAAGAGTTTCTTCGAAAGTGCCCGGCTCTCTTCTCGACTTCTTTGTTGAAGTTTGAAATGGCCCTAACCATGAAGTGGCATATCGCAAACGATCTGACAAAGTCTGAAAAGTAAAGGATAGAAGGGTTGGATGTTGAGGATTCCTATTGCGAAGAGTATTTAAGCATCGTTATATGGAAGACTATCAGGTACAGTAGAAAAACTGGTCGAAACTTTACATGCCTCATTAGTCATAAGATTCTTCTTATAAGAAAAATGTCCGCGAAGTAATGGTTACAAGTTCACGAGAAAGAATCTTGTATAATAATAATAAATAATAATCTTATATAATCAGAAACTAACTAGCACAAGTCGGACACTAACAAAGTAAGATATTACTTTAATTACAATGTGAATTTAATGAACTAAAAGCAAGCAGCACTTCAAAAAAAAAACGATTAATGCTAATACTTCTAATTGTGCCATTATGTTCCAATTCCACTTTCCAATATCAATCATAACATTACCATATAGGGCAAGAATCTTGGTTTCTAATTAAACAGTCCATAAAGTTTGTCTCCCGAAAAGCTATTAATTAGGACAACCAAATTTTCGTGTCCATAATTTACTGACCGTAACTGGACATGTTTTACTTATTTTTCGTGGCTTGCGAGAACTCCATATCTACCAAACTATTTAGTAGCATCAATCATACATATGCTATTACAGCTATAGCAATCCTGGAATATTCTAAAACATACCTCAACAAACAAACAAAGACAGTAAAAACAAACAAAGATATTTTTGGACACGTACAACAAGTCCTTTAACAAATTATAAGAGAAATACACTTTTTCGGGCAGAATTGTATCTGCATTTGACAATTGATTAATCCGCCAATCTCATGCGTGACATACCTTACCGACATAACTTTTGTGCATTGTTACGAATATATCCAAAAATAGTCACGATTGGTCACGATTTCGATAATAGTATTTATTATTACGCTCGTAAAATACATATATGTAGGTACGTATATAACATAAAAGTATATAAAATTTATGACGAAAAATAAATGGAAAATACTAGAAGGGCCTGTACAAACTAAGAATTGAGGTTCAGTAGTACTGTTTCTTTCATCTATCTTTTCCCTGTACTGAACTAAACTTGTAATAATATCATCACTGCGACGTATAAAGCGCCGAAAATTGAAAGAGAAATCTTACAGACTGTTATTAAAAACCACACAAAATATAACACAAGAACTCTATCTATGGATCCGAATCGTATTTAACACGATATTCACCTATTGACACAGCGCGAGTCTCGTTAGGTCGTGACTGCGGGCTGGGGTAAAAGGCTTTAGTTTTACAGAGCTGTGTAAATATCCCCTCGAATCAACCAGTTCGAACTTTTCATTTCTTCATCAGTTAAATGAATGAGGGATTCCGGACACTTAACGCGGACAAGTCGGTTCAGGTCGGTTATACAGGAAAATTTTAATTGCCCTATATCTTTGTATTTGTGAGCTTACCTTCGAAAAAAATATCAAAAAATTATCAGTTTATAATAATTCTAATAACTAAAACTCGTAATGGCGTCAATGCTAATAAGAAAGTAGATTTATGAATTTTTTTGCCGATAATTGTATAGAATTTTTATTTATTATTTTGTAGTTATCATTCCAATCCTGAACTTAAATTATCAGTCTCTTAGAGATTATAATTAGATCTGTTGTAAATTTATATTTAGACATCGAGAGAAACATTTTTTTTAATTACATTACATCAACTTACGTACGTTTTTCCGATGTTTTAAACCAAACTAACAGCTATCTTGCTGTGATTTTCAGGAGATCGTAGAGAAGTACCTTGCTTAGGTTCAAAATAGGTCAAGGTTTCCTAAAAAACAAGTGATTTCAGCTCGTACATCATTTATACAGTTGAACACGAAATGTTAAGTATATTTTACTATCTTTGCGGATCTGTCTTCTTATTGATCAATTAGTTTAATTTTTCAATTAAATACGGTGTCTCTAACGGTATTCCTAATTGTGGAGATAGACTGTGCCAGCTAAATAACGCAATATTATGTATTCAGACAGATTTCAAACTGATAGATATGGCGACTCCCCCAAAGTCAGCGTCGACGGGCTTGCGATTCCTTCAAATACCTCCGGCAATTTAAACTTTCAGCCGCCGAGTCACCTCTTGCGGGGCGCCAACTTAAATCGATTCGTTTATCAATGGTTCACGAACGATTAACCTTGTATTACTGTTTTATTGGGTCATTTAAAGCGCTTTGTTATTCCTCATTCACTTGTTACACTTCACAAACTATTTCAATTCCGCGCCGCACACGTACGTGACATACGTTTCGTCGTGCAGTTACGTGAAATTCAAATTGTTTTGAAACGTGCGTAAACGCGCGTTCTTCGTGTTGGTAACTGTTAGAGAAACGCTTCCGGGAATTGCGGGAATTTTCCCAGGAAACTATATTCCGTTTGGAATATCTAACTGTATATCAATGTTTTATCGTATTTACTAGAATTATACCTTGAATTAACGCTTACAATTTATTGCAATATATTTTGTCTATCAGGCTTAAACGTCGATATAGGTAATAAACTCATTACGTCAACACGGTAATAATTTCCTCAATAAATATTCTCTAGATGAATTTTATTTATCATTAAATATGGCTTTATGGTCTTTGTAATATCATTTAAAATTCAAATATGCCGAACTTGTTGGGCGAATCTTATAACATGTTAAAAGTTTATAACAGTTCATAAATACAAAATGAATGGAGTGGATATATTATATTACAAGCAATTATGAGATATACAAACAATAGTTCGCGGAGAAACTTGGTTCTTTAATATCCGTTCTAAGTTACCACATTACACACTCCCTTGGAGTATGATGTGCAAGCCCGCAAACATTATCAAGTTTCTATACGTTATTATGTAAACAAGTTGTTAAGAGCGAATATAATAATTAGGAGTATTTATGAAACATGTCTATCTATGTCAATTGAGGAATTGGGAGTGGTACAATATTTTTTACTATTAAATTTTTCGTGTTTATACACGCGGTTATATAATAAAAACGCTACACATTTAAATACAATTAACAAATAAAAATACAATTATGGATAAAAAATAATAATAAGTACGTATAAATTATAATTTGGTCTTAGATCCGTTTTTGTTGTTTGATCTGCTAAGACAATGCACAACCATGAAGCAACAACCCGGAAACTTCCGTACTGTCAGTTACAAGAAATAATATACTATCACCTTCTAGATTGTCTTCAGTTATAGTTACTTAATTACTTTCCCCATTTTTCTAATTTTGCGTCTTTCTACCTCTACCTGTCCACACCTAACTCTCCTGAGTGTATCTGCTATAAAATATTTCATAGGCACTCCCGTAGAACATCGTCCCTAAGCACTCTTATTTAACAATCGAGTTCGATTTTAAAAGAAGCGTTCTATTTAACTTGAATAGTGTGTAAATCAAAAGTAATGAAGTTATTGCCCGCGTTTTAAATATTTAAACTAGTTTTAGGGCGCAAACAAACTTATATAAGTTATAAGAGATACAATAAAAGAAAAAGGCTAGTATAAGTTAAAAGTTGGTTATCAAGGTAATAACTTTCCGCTCCTGGAATCGGAAGCGGTTTTATAATACACTAGTGACCCGCCCCGGCTTCGCACGGATGCAATGCTGGTACTAAATACACTACAGAAAAACTGTGAACGTGGGCACGCTGCCGCCGCGCCGCCCCGACCGGCCAGTACCGCCGCAAGCACTACGTCCCGCAATTTTAAATCTATAATATCTTCGAAAATATTCATTTAAATCTT
>DWDT01001055.1:0-17225 GCA_018245595.1 Microceris scylla | reverse complement strand
ATATTGGGTACGAGTGAAAATAATCATGCTATGTATAACACTTCACTACATTCTACAATTCTAAATATTTTCTAATATCGGTTGCAATTATTATGTGATCTACTGAGAAAATAATACTAAATCACTAGCTACATACTTCTGTAGCTACTTGGATTAAATATTTGTTATAAATAAGTATTTTATATATCGCTAAGATAATGTTAAAATATGTAATCATGCAAAACAGGGATATATGGGGACATACAAGTAAGACGGTATTCGAAATATTGGACGAAAATTATCAGTCCTTTAATATGTTCATGATCAACTGAAGTGTTAACAATAAAAACGCGATTCAACAATAATTCGGTTATGTTTTAGGTAAAGATGACATGGCATAACATACCTTCACGTATATGAACGAATCTGCAGGTAGGTCTCGTACATCCTTGTCGATTAAAATCTTGGCACACCGGGAGGGTGTCCAGTAACTGCAAACATAACAACGACACATTAGACCTCGCCCGTGATGTCGCAACTTACATTCGTACAGATTCGCCACAATCATTACAGCTTATTATAGTTAAAAAATATTTTTTTCCCATTTTAAAATTCTAAATATTTTTAAACTATGGCCTTTACCCTGTCAATATGAGAGAAGACCCATACACCAACAGTGGAATGATAAATGGGTCGATTGTTATTATTTTTTTTTATTATCATTAAATATTTTTTTACCACAAAAATCCTTTTATTCTGTCTACCCTTTAGCTATCAAATATTGCACTTTATAAAGAAGACAAGTACGGGCAATGGCAAATTTAGCCATTGCTATTTGCTGTTTTTTTTTAAATTTCCATTATGTTAGTCAACACTAACTAATGTTAAAAGTTATGACATGTCAAAACTTAAGTTGGCTTTCACTTTTGTTTTGACGTTGGTTCTAACTTTTGTGTATAGACAATATATCAGCTCATGACAAGAATAGACGAATAGTAGATCTTTTTATCTGTGGTTCTATTTTGACCTGAAGAATCGTTAGGATTAAATGTTAAAAATTAAAATGTATATTCACAACAGTTTTTAACACGCTTTTTAAATTATGGCGCAACTGTACAAATGAGAATGATATATAATTCTACTTCATAAACAGTCAAGATTAAATATTTTAAACGATAAACCGACTGGAATTATAATTACAATGATCTGAAACGATCACATCCGCAGATGTAAATATGTATATCGAAAATAAATTTACAGGTTCCGACGGTTTATGAATTATTATTATTACTTTATGTTAATAGTGTTAATGCTAAGTTCTAATTCATCACTTTTTGGACATTCATACATCTGATATAAAAAAGTATCCTCTTTGCACAGCCTGTCTGAAAAAAAAACGCTGAAATAGTTGTTGTAATATCAAAGAGCAAGGGGTACGTCGGTGAGACGTGGTAAGGTTACCTAGATTATCTTATGTCGCGGTACGTTGAGCGGACGGCTATATCAACGAATGCGTGTGTACTTTCTCGGTCGCTACTGAATGGTGATATAGCGGTACGGGACACACGGAAGGCAATATTGGTCGAAATCAAATCTTATTGCTGCTTCAATATTACAATAACTTTACAAGATTCGGTGCACAATATGATTGGTCCTTCCAAGCATTCTTTCATTGACGTGCGCTGACAGTGTGTCACGTTTATATTGTAATATATGGAGTACCCGGAGATATCTGCGCGAGTGACTATCACACGGGGCCCGGGGCGCAGTCTGTTTGTTATTCTTGTCAGAAATAATATATAATAAAAGAATAAAACAATAAGTTCCGTAACCGTCAGAGAGTGGTGTTAAGGTACGCCGCACTATGCACAGAGTAGGTATGAATATATAATATCTAAATGGCATGCAGAACGCTTGAAATATAATCATTATTGCGCAGCCAATCTTATTTAAGCGTGACTATATTTTACAAAAAAGCTAAAGCATGATGCTAGACAACTTTTACCAGGGCGAGGGCGTTCTAGAGGTTCTGTAGCGTCCAAGGTGTACCCATAAAAACCAACTGTTGCTATGTAAAGCTTAAAAAGAGGCTGTGAGGGAGAGTTACGACATGTGTCTGCGTCGGCTGTGATGAGTATAGAGAGCCCCTCGCGCG
The DNA here is from genome assembly GCA_018245595.1 of Microceris scylla. Classification (NCBI taxonomy): domain Eukaryota; kingdom Metazoa; phylum Arthropoda; class Insecta; order Lepidoptera; family Hesperiidae; genus Microceris; species Microceris scylla. Next base: position 15,091 of record DWDT01001055.1, on the reverse strand, counting down.
CTCACGGCAGAGGAACGAGGACGGTCATGCTTGTTCGGTAGGTAGGCATGGTTACATGTAAATAGACAAATTAAATTTATACCTTCAGCTTACATGACAGTTCTGGACGTGACATGTTAGTGGTAGTACAAACTGCAACATAACGACCATTAGAGAGTGCGGTTACTGTACTATCAACAAAAGAAAACCAAGTAGATTAATTACGGGCTACGGTGATTACTTTAAGTAAGCGTCAGAGAGGCTTCGACAGTAAGCGGAGGAATTGAAGCCGCCACGGCGAAGCGCTTAAGCGTTCACAAAGAAAACTCGAAGTGGATAATCGCTGCCACTGGCTTGTAATCATAATTGCTTACACGTTGAATCGCACCAATTTGTTAACAAAATTGAGTGATCTCACTTTCTTCGACTTTTCCTTTTTCACCACCATCATTTCAACTACCAACCACGCGTCAAATATAACTCTCAAATCTATGTTTTTTAACAAGCGTTGATTCGAAAATGACTGAAAAACAAATTACCCCCTTGCTGGCGGTTGATAGTTGACATTGAAAGGAGGTGAAGTATAGACGCTGATAAAAAGTTGACTGTGACATATTTATACGTAGCTATTTTTATTCTTTACACACTTTAATTTTATAACGATCCATAGACAAAATCGAGGATGTTCGGTGGAATAACGGAAATATGTCAACTTTTTACCAGTTCACTATTTACGGGCTTCGTTATGTTTCAATTTATAGTATCGCCCTTACTGAAACCGGCGACGCGTCATTCGTGTCCCGCGGGAACGACGGTTCGGTACAGGCGACGAACAGGAAATCACTTAATACTCAGGATATTATAGAAAGCTCATTATATCTTACCGGGTGTAAGCAAGGCAATACTGTAGAGTGACTTCTTCCACATTTGAAAAGCAAGTATGTCTCACTATACAAAAACTAAAAATTGTCAACAGATAAGTTGTAGCATCAACTGTTCATCACAATTATAATAGATAGTTTCGTTACAGCACAATGATTGAAATGATACTGTGCGATGGTGACATATACACGCATGAAACTGACAAGCGGCGCCGCCAGCCGGGCGGGCGCAGGGCGGGCGCGGCGCGCGCGCGGCGCGTGCGCGGGGCGGGCGCGGGGCGGGCGCCGCGCGGCGCGCCCGTCGCCAAGCGGCAACACAGCGGAACTCACATCCACACTCGCGTTAATGTTTACCATACGCGTCAGTCTCCTTCGGTGCGTGTTACCAGACTCGTAAGAAAGCTTACTTCACCAAGCGTACCTCGACCTGTAGTGTTAGCTCGTTAGACGGTCACCGTTCCGAACACGGCTCTTTACTCTATGCGGAAGCGCTTACACTACTGAAAACCTAAAGCGTTAACTCAAATGTATCTACTAAGCGGTGTCGCGCAGCAAGCTTGTACTTTGGGAATGTGTTAGGTTGAAAGATGAAATGAGGTTTGCTTTTATCTTTTTTTCTTTCAATGATATGTGTAAATCGATTAGAATAATGGCTTGCTGTATTTGTAGTTAATGTTATTTGTGAAATTTAATTAGCGAGGAAATAAATTGCAAATGATATTCTGCTATGTCGCATGATGAGGTGATATGTGGTTTGAGCTTAATCTGCTTAGCTTACTGGTTAGAACAGCGAGCATTCGAAGCCCGTGAGAAAAGATACGAGAGACTGGCGACCCTGCGCTGGAAAGTACTCAGCAGTCGAGAGTGTGTATCGCTTACTAAGCTTACGCATAACTTTGCAAATGTTGGGCAAGTGTATGTAAGCGCGGTAGTGCGGTGGCCACAAGGTGGTGGTGGTGAGGTTGTCGTCACGCGGCACACGTTACCTGTCCGCGCTCGTCCGTGTACACCACATAGGGTGCGTTGGGAGGCGCACAGCCTGTCCGTCCCGACACAAAAAGCGACAAAAGATTTGTAATGCGGACGACAGCCGAAGCGGTCATTCGGAAGGCATGTAACAGAAAGCGTTAAAAATAAATAATAAAAAATGTGCCACGAAAGAAAAGCGCGCGCTACTGATGACACGCTGCACACCGAGCACACACGGGAGCCGCTAGAATAATGAGAACAATACCTGATGAGCCAAACATAGGGGTGGTGGGTTCTATTCCATGCGAAAATTAGAAGGCGGTTGTGTTAGGTGCGGGCCTGCTGCTGCAAGCCGGTAACCACTAGGTTCTGGGGCGACACAATGGCCAAAGCGCACCCGTGCGGAGCTCCTCCGAGAACAAGCGTGTACGTAGCGGGAAACGGGGTCGACGGACCAAGCGCTCAACTCTCAGTACGACGATTTTCACGATTAACGACGATCGACAAGAGGTAATAAAAAACGTACAGTCATGCATCTCAAGCATTATTATTACCGGGATCGTAGATACGAGAAATATACACGCATAAGATAATAACGGTAAGTGAGTAGATACACAATAGAATAGATATAGCGTAAAACTACCGAGACATCCGCGAGGCGACAGACCGCTCGCTTCGTCCTTACAATAATACAATACAAATGTGACAACACGCCTAGCGCTAACCGCCCCGACAGGCCGGGGCTCACTCGGCACACATACGAGTCTCTACGCGGAGACCCCGCCCCCGCGCCCCGCCGAGCGCGGTGCGTCCGCGCGCCCGCTTATGTGGTCTTCATCTTTTTGTAGGGGTTCACCGCGGCAGCGGCCGCTGCGGCCGCCGCCGCAGCCGCCGCGGCGGGCTGGGTGGGCGGCGGCATGGCGTACATGTACGGCTGCTGGTAGTAAGCCGGCATGTGCATGGGCGGCGCGGGCCACCCCGGGCGCATCATTAGCGGCGCGCGCATGAGACCGGGTACCGCGGCGCGCGCCTTGAACGCCTGTTGCGTGTAGGCGGCAGCCGCGTGCGCCATCGCCGAGTGCTGGGCGGCCAGCGCGAGCGCCGCGGCATAGTTCTTATGTGCGACCTCTTTAGCGACGGCGGCGGCGTCGGACGCGGCGTCGGGCAGCGGCGCGGGCGGCGAGGCGGGCTGCGCGGGCGGCGCGGGCGCGGCGGACAACGCGGGCGCGGCGGGCAGCGCGGGCGCGACGGCCGGCGCGGCGGGCACGGCGGGCGCGGCCGCGCTCGGCGGGGCGGACGTTGCGGGTGCGGGGTACTCACATGACACGGGCACGAAAGGCTGCTGCAGTTGCATCAGCTGCTGGTAGGTCGTCGCCGGCTGGTACACGGGCACGCCGGCCTTGTCCGCCGCGGGTCGCTTGTACGGCACCACCCCGGGGAAGGCCTAAAAGTGGAGAGAACACTCATGAGAAGGATCTTCCGTTTCGGAACTATAGAGACCGGGAGAGTCGTCGACGCCGTGATACTTACGAAGTTATCGTAATAGAAGGATCCGACGCTTTTCATGTCCATCTGAAACGAGAAACAGACGGTTGAGCGGAGGTTTTCAGGTTTGGTTTGTCGGGGGGTACGGGCGCGGCGCGCGGCGAGGGGCGGGGGCGGCCCGTCGCGGCGCGCCGCGGCCGCGGGAGGGGCGCGCAGGGAGCGTGCGGGCGGGAGGGGGAGGGGACGGTGAAGCGTGCAAAGCTGGCGGCCGTACCGGTGGCGGCTCGAGCTCAGCGGGCGCCGGCCGCTTCTTGCCCGGCTCCGAAGTCGCGCTCGCTGCCGGCTGCTGCGCTGCGGCGGCCGTCTACGTGAAGCGAAGCGTCGCAGGACGGGACGGAAACAATAACGATGTAATAGATGCACAGAATACACCTAAAGCTCGGCGTAAGGTGATATTATGCGAAAGATAAAAAAATTAAAAGTTAAGCGTGAGTGCGACGGAAGCGTGTCGCCGCGGCGAACTGAACAAAACAAGCTCTGCGAACGGAAGCGGCGTCGCGGCGAGCGAGACCAAGCGGAAGAAGAGAAGCGAGCGCGAGCGAGCGAGGCGAGAGCGTGCAGCCTTGGCGTACCGCGCCGCGCGCCTGCGCCTTAAGGTGCGCCTGCAGGTGCAGGGGAGGGTGGAAATAGCGGCAGGGGTCGCGGACGCAGCGGCCCTTGACGGCGTCCATGCACACCGTGACACAGCCGTCGTCGTGCGCGGCGACGGGCGGCGGCGGGTGCGCGAAGCGACACTCGGACTCGGCGCGCTTGCACGCGCCGCGCTGGAACTCCCGGCACACCTGCACCACCACACACCAGCCATGTCGCCGCTCGCACGCTCTCCCGCGCCCGCGCCCTGCTCGCGCTACTCGCCCTACACGCTACCCACAGCTGCCGTCCGCCGTTGCCGGTCGCGCAAAACGCGGTATTCACTTCTATTCTACCGTACCCACCTACTGCCCCTGATGCCTCCTATGTAGTTTACACTTCCATCGCGCCTACTTTAAGTACTTCAACATTTAAAACAACATGTCTACAATCGTTTATGCTCTTTTTTGTTTTGCCGAATTCCATAATACAATATCACACCGCTACGTCTGCCGCTGAATTGAAATTTGGAAAAAAAATTTTTTAAACTCGACCGGACGCCGCTTTGTACTAAAATTACACTTCCAATTAGTCAATTTAGGTCTACGCGCATCCGTCGCAGTTTGGTTTAGTTAAATTTAAATTAGCTTCATACCCGAAATTCCTACTCCTTCAGGTTACCTGATTATCGAGTGTTAAGCATCGGCGCTACTACATTGTAGGCACAAATCGACAGCACAAGTTTAATAATCTCTGGAGACAGAATGCGAAAGCGCTGAAAGTATGATTTTCGGCGACAAACAACCGACCAGTATCGAAAACGATAGAGTTAAGGTACTGAACTATTAATTGGATTTTAGATGTAGACAAAGCGAGGTTATGAGGTCCGACATTGCGCCAACAGTGTAAGTAGGCCCATCACCGGGAGTAAAGCGAGTGATGCTCGCAAAGCGCACGCGGCGCCCTGCAGCGCCGCGCGCCTGACACGCGGGAGTGACGACGGCGCGTCGGCGGTTAGCGCAGAGACCGACCGTTCGTACCGGGCGACAGGGGCCCAGCGAGCTCACTAGCCCGGCACTCATCGGAATGGGTGACATGGGGACTGAATGTTTTTGTACCAACTAAATGTACGTGTCGGTCTCCAGGGTACATGAACATCAGAAAGCGATACACGGGGGTCGGAGAGAGGTCACGATTCTTAGGAGTGGACGTCGATATTACCTCGAGGCGATCAGTGCGCGGGAGCTTCTGCTGCAGTACAGGCTGCTGCATGACGCCTAGCGGTGAGGCGGCGGCGGCGGCCGGGTCGTGGCCCAGCACGGCGGGCACCAACTGCGGCGCGTAGTACTGCGCGTAGGTGGAGCCCACGCCTGGCACGCCCGACAGATACGGCGAGGTCGCCTGCGAACACATAACACGCTGCGCTCATCGTTTGCACCACTCTGAACCACATCGCAAAACATCACCAATTAATATCGACCAATCACCAGCGGCACACGCTATTCAAACTCTTTTTATCCTACACAATTCACGGCAAGCGCTTTTAGGTCAAATATAGAAGCTTTAGGACGATATAACTGCATAGACACGTGTATAAACTTATTAGTTATTAAAATGAAATAAAATTAGCCAGTATAAGCCAACATGCGTTAGTACGTAGAGAACGAATAGAAATATTAATTAGTAAGCATAAGGTCCGGCCAGTCTAGCTACCCACCGGCCACCAAGATATATAAGAGAGGGACAGGTCAGGGTCGGGGGATGCTGTGTTTACGTCTTGCTCCGTGTACAGTGCAAGCGTGTGCGTCGTGTCCTCGGCCTGTACTGTCTGCTTATAGATAACACCAGATTATCATTGACATTCATTATTAATTCGACGACTTCAGTCAGGAACTCACTAATGAATTCCGCTTAAGGAGAACGAATTGACTTTCGTTCGTTAAAAAGTGTAATTAATGTGGAAGCAAATTTTAATCATGTATTATCTATATATTTATACTTCATCCCTATAATCTGATATGCACGTATCCTCATTTTTTCATAGTATACCTTAAGTCTTTTTCTTTGTTTTGGATGTGGTTGCCAGCCTTAAGCAGCCTTGGACAATAAAACGGACATTTCCTGACATTACCGGCGGCGGTATGTGTGTAAAATCTGGTGTTATGAAGCGCAGGGGTAGGAGGTAGAGTGGTATAGCGGCTTGGCGGTCGGGCCGGGGCTACGGCGGAGTTACCTGCGGGGCGAGCAGCGCGAGGCTGATCGGGTCCAGCGCGGTGAGGTGGCCGGCCGCGGCGCCCGCTCCGCCCATTCCGCCCACCTCGACACAAAACCACACAAACACGCTACTCATCGTGCGGGACACAGCGCGCTCCCTCCGCCCTCGACGTCGCTCCGCACGCGACCCGAAGATATGTTGGTCAGGGGCTCTCCGTAAAATACTTTGCATTCACTACACATGGACCATTTCCCTTAACACTGTAGTAGAACTATCTAAATAAATACAACCAGCTACAGCGTCTAGAAAAAATTTGAATGCGATGCTTCAACTCGATTTATTTCACTATAGGATAATAACTTTGCAAAATTAGATTTTTTCCGAACCCTTCATAACACGAGTGATAGCTTTAAACAGTGATGCACTTACGGCCCTCTATTGCGCACTTATTTATAGGCAATCCCTAACTAGTAATCTAACTGAAAGCTCCGGATGGAAGGAGAGTTCGCGGTGCGGGGAGGGACATCGAGTGACGTCGGGCCGCGAGGTTAGCGAAAGTGTGAATAGTGAGGGAGTATGTATCAGTGATTAGATCTGCATTACCGCTCGTACCCACTCGATACAGATGTAAGTTCAGAGAATAGTCATGCCACTTAAGGAACAAATTACAATCATGCTCAAGCAGTGAAAAGAGCGATCGGCCATCGGCGGGTTGGGTTTAAGTTGTGCCCGTGCTCAGCTACTTCTCTACCTACGAACGGTTCATCATTATCGCCTAACAAATTTACGTTTCAATCTCCAATAACCAACAGCCATAAATTTGTTACAGTACTGTGTACAATGAATTACCTACGTACATACGTTTCAACATGATTAATTTCCAACGCAAACCACTTTGTTGCTTTCGTTTGTAACTGCAGGTCTACGTGTATAGACTTAGTGACGTACAATTTGATTTGTTTATTTGCCTATCTGTTCAGCTGCATTACGTCGTTCGTTCGGCACAACTTAAACGCGCTGCGTTTATAAAATCTACGTGGTATTTTTTTGTCAAAAAGAAAACCAAAACGCATAAAGTACAAGGTAGCGAATACACCGAAAGCTGCGTGTGCGTGCAGACCTACTGGTACTAGGGGGAGGACCGATCGCTCCAAGCATTAATATCGTGTTAGTTGTGGACGGGCTCTGGCTTACCACAGCGGGCACCTGGCCGGGCAGCACCTGGCCGGGTGTCAACCCCATCTGTTGCATCAGGGCGTTCTTCAGCGCTAGGTGATTCCGCCCGTTGATCAGCAGCTGATCCTTGAGATGCTGCGGCGGGTGGAAATACTTGCACGGCGGCTTCTCGCGGTTACACCGGCCCTGGAATCGAAAATTGTTTTATTAGCTACAAAACGTAGTTGTGTTTTAAGCAAAGATCCTTTAAATCTAAAGTGATTAAGTCTAATGGTTCATCTTACACGCATCATTGTATAAGAAAGGGTTATTTTTCATATTAAGATAAATAGGCTTTGTTAGGAATCGTTTACCTACTGCAAAAACATACATATATAGGCGCGGATTGTATGTGATCAATACTAACGCAGACATACAATATCATTATATTATTTACATAACATTGGATACCATTCTTCATATCGGCAACATGCATAACGGTTTGCATACGACCGCAATTTGCGTAACTAATACCGCGCGCACGTAAGGAAATACATATACGCATGTCATATTGTAATGTGGTCCCTACGCTCGTTCATCGGTAAGTTCCCCACACTTACTGAAATGTAAGGAGATTGCCAATAGTCAGTATGTCTAATAGCGCGCCTGATGAATTAGGACGCATAACGAGATATGTAATAGCGAGCGTTCTATTCATTAGCAGATACGTTCGAGCGGCGAGCGCGGCGTCAGAAATCTTCCCAATTTTCCTTCCTTATACGAGTAACAGAGCATTAGCCGTCAAATATTCGTGGAGCGTGGCGCGGTGGGAGCGGCACGGTCGCGCTCTGCTCATTTTCGGCGTCAATGAGGCGCGAGATAATTGCCTTTCGGAATCGAAGCCCTTCGCCGCACCCGTCTATGATGATTTATTTACATCCGCGTAATTAACTGTCGCACTACGTGACGGGAGGCCGGGAGGAGCGCCGTGGACATTTTATCGCAGCGGCGCGAGCCTCCTTCCTTGCTATATTTTATTCAGTGGAAAAACGGAGGGAAAAGCGTTTATCGCTCTTCCGAAGAAAATACTTATTATACAACCAAACTGTGAATTCTCGCCGTTACTTCTACTGGGGGACGGCTAACTGATAATGTTCGCGGAACGGTCGGAGCCCTCTAGTGATTTATTGAAACATGTTCGCTGTAAAAGAGTTAAAATTAAATTGTCTCACGGTCTACAAACTGAAATAACGTTAACAGCAGTATGCACTAGAGTAGAATACTACAAACGAATATTGGCTGATCTTTTTGAATTAAACGGGTGTTTTATGAATTCTAATTTATGACGCTGCAAACGACTTACCATCATACTAATATTATAAATGCGAATGTAAGTTTGTTTGTTACCGTTTCACGCGAAAACTACTTAACCGATCATCATGAAGTTTTGTACACATGTTCTTGGAGGTATTAGAAGTAACATAGGATACTTTTTATTTAAAAAAAAAATTTCAACTTAACACGATATGATTGACTTGAATGGAGCGCCGTAGAGCACCGATACGATGTCCATTTTATTATTGGTTTTTGACACTTTACGCCCATGAAGTTTCGTATTGTTGACGTTAAAATTGCATACCAAAAATATTGTACTCCATGGACGGATACCGTCCCTTTAGTGATAACCCACACATAAAAATTACTACGATTGGTCGACAGATTATGTATACATAATCGGTAGAAATAAATGCTATGGGTAAATCGAATTGAGAAAAACTCTTCATTTTAATTTTTTTAATACGGTGTAATATTGTTGGAAGAATGCTAAACACAACGTTAGTTTAGTTATTTGTTAGTTTAGTTGTTTGCTTACTTCGTTCTTAGTGTACGGCATACAAATAGAACAACTAAAATAGTTTAATTCCTTTCATAACATGAGTCGTCAGAATCAACATTTATATACGAGATTCGTCCGATGAAGAGTCTTGAGTAATATTAGGTAAAATTAATATGTTACCAGTTGACATACATAAAAACATCGCGAGTGGTGACTTGATTAAAAAAAGCATGAATCTGTTTTTAATTTGGAATAAACTATATATAAAAATACAAAATGAGTTTCTCGAATTTTATAAACGCAGACGAATGGCATGTCATCCTCATCATCAGCCTACTTCCGTCCACTGCTGGGCATAGGCCTCTCCAATGGCACGCCACTGAGCTCGATCTTCGTCTCTTGGCATCCAACCACTGCCAGCCACTTTTCGTATATCGTCACTCCACCAACTGGAGGGCGTCCCTCGCTACGTTTTGACATAAACGTCATATCCATGTTTATAATAACGCTCACAATTCCGACCACTGTTCATGACATAAAAAAATTCAAATACATTTATTACGTACTTTGATGATTGTCTTTTTATTTCATTTAACTATCAGTATAAATAAAACATCCAAATAAATGTGTAAACTATTTTTGCAATCGTAAAGCACACTCTGTGTGTCGCATCATGAGTTGTGCAAAATTGATAATACACTAGATTTAAGTATGCAATAAAAGTTTTAAAATGTTTGAGTAAATTTCAGTTTCAGCTGGAACTGAGAGTGAGACCGAAAGTTCAGTCTTGGTTTCAGCTGATAAATCTGTTTCGGTCGGACACCAATTATTACTAATATTCTGTCCTTTGACCAATGCCCAGAACACCACCAGCATCCACAGGTAGTCATAACCATCAATTTTGGGAAAGACTGATGAAATCGAAACATATCAGGACTGAGAGGATAATAATATTCAGCACTTGGCACTCTGCATACCCCATAAGGGACCTGATTTGATGGTATAATAATAAAAGAATAAATCTATCACTTGTACTGTAACTGAAAAGTATAAAAATGAAAGCCTCACCCAATGATCTTGCTTCAGTGTAAAGCCGTTGGTATTTCAATTTAATCTGTTGAGGCTCTGCTTCTCCATTGAATGAGGCCATTGTAACCTGAAATAATAGATAATTATTAAACATTTATGCAGTACACCATAGAAGTTATTTGGAATATTCAGAAGATTAGAAATACTTGGCATATGGAGCTCTCTGTCTACGTTCAGAGACCTATTGTGATATAACACAACACACATATTGCACTGAAGGAGTTGGCTGAGGAGTGTGCTCCCATTTTCCCCACTGTTCATCTATTGCAAGACATTTTATAAAACTCCAGACCCTATGCTATTAGTGGGAATTTCAAGTTAGAATAACTTAGTACTATGTTGCCCAATCTGCAGATCAAATCTAGAATGTCCCAGCAGTGCCCCTCATATCCACTAGGACAGTACGGCAGCGCTCTCATATATAGTGATTTTATTGTAATAAATAATATATTTCACTGAAGGACATATTTCATCATCATCATCATCATCGTCAGCCTGTTCCCGTCCAATGCTGGACGTAGGCCTCTCCAATGACACGCCACTGAGCTTGATCTTCAGCTCTTCGCATCCAACCACTGCCAGCCATTTTGTGTATAGCGTCACTCCACCTAGCTGCAGGGTGTCCTACACTATGTTTGCCAAGTCGCAGTCTCCACTCCAGGAAGACATATTTATATAAAAAATAAGAATCAAATCTCCTGAAGAGATTGGATGTCATCCTCCTACCAGGTCATCTGATAAACTGAAGACAGCAGAATGTTGCTAGATTGGGAAAGCCCAGGGTCAGAGGTGGCGCTGATTAGGGTCCTATGTACATCAGTGAATATGCAAAGGACTTTGATGATTCTGGCAATAAAATTAGCTAAAGACTTGAAAGATATACCTACATAACAGTTAATAATACTCTCACCCAATTAACCTTGGCGGATAGACAGAATACATGATATGAGCATACTACACTATGATTTTATATACACACAGACATACTATACACATATAATATTGATGTGATAAATATGTTGCATGTTATTAACTCTGCAAGGATGTTGTCCCCAGTATTCAAATTTCTCCATAATATATTCCACCCTCGTGAATAAGACCTGTGTGCTCACTTTTTAGGAAGAGACCTATATCAACCAGTGGAATAAAAAAGAGGATATCTAGAAACATTTTTATTACAGATATATTGATATTTGTTTCGTTTCTAATTCATTTTGCTCAAGCACATATTTTTATTAAGCATTTCTTGTAGAAATTTACTTTAAATAGATATTCTACATCCGACACAATTATATGATGCCATAAATACATCTAAAAACTCGTAATAAGCAAACTTCAAACTTTTAACACATTGCTATTGGGCTCAGAATTTTCCCGCCAATGTTAGTTTGTTGGAACGAGTGAGACCTCAAGAATACAAATGATGAAAAACCTATTGAATAAAGAACTACTACTACTATCGTTATAATAGAACTTGAAAACCACTTTCACATTAATAAAACGATTAAACCGAATCAAATATATTCGACATGAATTCGACATTTTAATACAAAATGTATTTATCACGATTTATTATTAGCGTCCTAACACTAAATCACTAGTATTCATTCTCTACCAAATTTTATTATAAACTCACGTTTATAAACAATTCTTAATATATATATTTACTTTGGACACTGGCGCCAAAATCGATACAACAAGGAAAACTGCGAATCATGAACTAAAACTGGCACTATATATCGACTATTAGATCGACAAACTTATCTGTGCGTGCGGCGAAATCCAAAAACAGCGTTTCTTTCGTTTGTATGGTCTATTATGTATCATCTTTCAAATTTCCCATAATAAGCAATATCTTATGTTATAATTATGCTTTGCAATATGCAATCTATGCAATAATGTCGTTTACATATTGAGCTTCAAGTGATCTAACAGTAAAGTATATAATAAAAATAACATGTATATATGTAATATTAAAAAAAATAGGAAATTTTATCTCTACATTTTTTCCGTTCCTTTGGGAGTTTTGATTAACTAGCAACTCTAAAATTGCTACTAGCGCCCGCACAAATATGTATAGTGTTCAAATATTCAAAACAGTACAGCTACAGAGCTGTCTACTGAGTTATTTCAGTTGTCGCTAGTTGACAGTAAAATGTTGCCCCACTCATGGTATTTACCGAAAAAGTAGGTAGAGAAAGTTAATAAAGATACAAGGAACTGGTACAAGTACAATTTTTGGTACGTAATTATGTTTCATTTTGATAGTATATTCAATATTCATTATGTAGATATATATTCACACATATTTCCCACAAGAGCAGACAAAGATATACATTTCCGCCAGTCATAGATTCGAATACTTTTTGCGTATGATCTGGTTTTATTAAAGTTTTATGGTGTTCAAGGTACATTGAATTCGCAAGTCTATTCTAGATCTCTTACGACCCAACCATCCACCCTTATATTTATTTCATTATTCTACTATCGTAAATTACTTCTACAAATCCGGACCATCTCTGAGCATCCCTTTTGTAATTCTAAAAGTTTTTTACACAACGTTATTCTCTTATTGTAATATTCCTAGCTTTGCATTTGCTTTTATATTTTTTCGTGTCTTACTATTCTCCAAGAGAGGACTGATGAAGAATACCACCAGGCATTAAGTTCGTCATTTGCTATGACTTTTATGATGTACATTATTGTGCAAATAAATAAATAAACTTTATCAGCTGTGCTCACATCTCGTGCATTTTTTATTGTTCTCAATTCTGCAAAACTGATTTTACTTTTTAAATCTTTCAAACCACACGTACTACCCCTATGATAAAATTGACATTTGTCTCTAGACTGCTCAACTCGCTGCAAGTGCGACTGCTGATTAAGAGGTCCTGCTTTCAAATCCTGGGTCGGATACTATAGGATGCTTCTAACTTAGAATTATTAATAAAAATTTCTAGAAGTAGCTCGGAGTCTAAATCTTGCCCGTTTTATGCCAATAGGCTCACCACCTATTCTATTATGAGACGAAAACCTTACCAGTGATACTTGGGAGTTTTCTACACTACTCTGTCTACCCCTTATGGGATTGTAGGTGTCACATTATTTTGTTGCGTTCCTCTCTGTTATGTCAGACGTACTTTTTTATACATAACCTTCTCATACAAGAGTGCGACGTCATGTTATACATATATCCAGCTTTTACTTTCCTTACATTAGGTATGTATACAGAATACGTAAAAATTATAACATTAAACAAAAAAAAACATTTTATAAAATAACAGTGGTTAAGGTCTCAGAAAACCATGTTCAATTACTTTTAATCTATCATCGTTGTATTTAATGCCTGCACCTTCTCTTATTCTTAGAGACCCTGTTTGATTCATTTGTTATTTATACAGTTGGCACTTCACCACTGTGCGCTTCTCCAGAAGTTTTATACCTCACACAACGAATCTGTGGAACAATTAGTCGCATACGGTATTTCCGGACCGATACGACATTCAAACCTTCAAAAAAGAGCGTATACCTTCCTCAAAGGCCGGCAACGCACTTGCTGATCCCTGGGTTGCAGAGGCGACGGCAGTCACTTACCAACAGGTGACCCGTTTGCTCGTTTGCCCTCTATTCTATAAAAAAAATCCATTTTTTTTAATTCATTTCTTTCCTGGGAAAAAATATAATATTCCTTTTTGCACCACGTTTGTCTTCTTTAATAAGTAATCGATCCGTTACGGTTGTAACAAAAAAAAAAAAATTAAGATGAGGAATTCTTGAATGTAAAGGAAAATACCTACAGTTATAATAAATAACCTATAAATAATAATAAGTGAAAATTATTCCAGACCAAATTAATTTATTTAAACGGTGATTTTATGTTTCCAGAACTGACAGCATCATCGTATCGCATCAAACACTTCAAGCTTTAACCGTTCGTCTATGAAAAAAACTTATTACTGCCTATTATATAGTTTCGAGGGGTTTAGATATTAATATATGTACTTACAGCAGCACTACAGCAAACCTAATACTCAAGAGCTGGGTCATTAAAATATAGCTGATATGACAATGAAATTAAAAAATGGCGGCGTTTATAAAGTTCCAATTTTCTCCACGAGAACGAATAATAATTTAGTGCCAATAAAGATAACGAAATGTACCATAAAAATATATGATACTCTGTGCATTAGTGATACATCTGTCACACGCTATGTAATTTCATACAAACAGAGGCAGGAACTAAATATGGTCTGTTAAAAAATTAAATATTACGATTTTTTTTTCCGGAAAATGATGGCTGTTTATATAATAAACATTTATTTTCATTAGATACAAAATATGAAAATTTATTTCAAATTGTTTTTTACAAATTCAATTCAAACATGTTACAAATTATTACACACTACTACTGAAAGACCTCTGCTTTTATGTAAACCATCATAAAGCGTGGCGAGATGTGCCGTGGCGACGCTCGCATCGCCACGGCCCACGCCAACAATCGGTTTTACTCGCGCGCGCCAATAGAATAGAATGCTTCACACAATAGACATGACAAAAGTTATGATTAAATATAATTGGTAACATTGTTTTGAACCATAACTTCAGCTTCTCTTACATTAACTTATCAACCTAACGTTAACTTCCTTTTAATTTAGCAAGTAAACGGCACGACTATAATTTGCTTACGAATTTTCTAATTTTATAGATATGCGCAATCGATATTTTACTCACAAATCTTGTTAAATTTATCTCTAATTATATTTACTTAAAAAGTTCAAGTTCTTCATACACAATTTTAAAGAGCTTATACTTTTGTTGTTTTTTTTAAAAAAACAATAATGCACAGATAAT
>DWDT01001054.1:0-17234 GCA_018245595.1 Microceris scylla | reverse complement strand
GATGGAAATCGAATTCAAGCCCTCCGGCTCAACAGTCTCTTTGATTAATGATTGAACCAACGACCCAGTCACCTTATAAGTTTTAGGTGTACATATTGATAATAATATTCTTCCTTTCTTTTATTCTATTTCGTTATTATTCTCAATTCACACAGATCCAGGATCGTGCAGATGCTCCATCTCCCGTGTGGACCCTGAAGTTGGATATCTTGCGCGCACTGGTCCAGTTTGCCACCAGCATCCTGGGCCTGGCCTCATCTTCCGCCTTCTCCTCCTCCAGCGGGTGACCGTGCCATATTTATTACAACTTATTATTTAACAAATAAAACCAAATATTTTGTAAGTAAATTTTGTTTCATTAGCACATTTAAATTTAATAATTATGATAACAGTCTAATTAGCACATAGACACGTTTTTTGATAGTATTATACTCGGTAATGTTATTAAATTTGATAAAGCATTGTCCTAAAAAAGTCCCAAAAAGGATTAATTGGATAGCTTGTTAGATTGAATTAAACAATAAAGGAGCTGCAGCTACTGAAGATGATTATGATGATGATGTTTTTTATATTGCAGTTTCTGTACATAGAAACACTTAATTTCAATAAATAAAAAGAACATACACAAGTTACCCGAATGAATAATTTATTTGTATTCCGTTTTTGACAACTGACATAAAGTAACCTTGATTATAACGATTTTATGCTAAATAATTCACAACCAACAGGCGACACAACCATTCACTTTAATAAAAATACGCAGTACAGATATTTAACATAGTTATGGAGAGTGTATAGGCGACTGAAAAATTCAAGTCACGACTCATAGTCGTTTATCTGCAATCGCTACTATGGTCAGCTCGGCGATCTGGAAATAATTGAAAAATTATGATTTATGCATTTACGTTTTAAGCAAACCATTTTTAATATGGCGCAGATTATATTAATATACATATTTTATCAAAGGACAAACACGTAAGTATCGTTTTTCAAATAAATTCGTAACTTTATGTTAATGGAAGGGATTATTTATATTTCATGGTAATAGACTCACCACCTTATCCACGGAATGCAAAACGTAACTAGTAAAGCGCAGGAGTGTACTACATTTTACCGCCTACCCCTTCAGGGACTACAGGCGTCAAGTTACGTTAAAAAAGAACTCACGTTGACGTGTTGGGGGGTGCAGAGCGCGTAGAGCACGGCATCTGCCACGTCACGTGGATCCAGCGCCGCCCTCGTCTCCCTAAGCTTGCCCGCCATCGCCGTACTCACCAGCCCCGGAGATATACTCTACAATATTCGACCACATCACATCACACGAATAAAACTGAACAATGCTGTTGGTTACTAAGGAGCCAAAGAGGACAGTACTGTCCCTTAGATGGCAACACTTTCGCCAACAGAGCAGAAGTTTCACCTGGATGGCAACGCTTTCATCAATGTGGCAACGCTATCACATTTGAATAGTTGATAGCACCACTGTTTTTAACAGGGTTGCCAACAGACAATATAGAAAACACCAAAATTAAAAAAATATGTCTGATATTTAATTGAGTCTAAATATTTATTGATTGCCTTACTGTCACTTTAATCTTGCTTTTGAATTCCGCCAGCTCGTTAAGAAGTCCTTGACTGAAAGCGGTGACGGAATGCTTGGTGGTTGGGTACACGCCGAAGCCAGCTGAGAAAGGGATGTAGTGGCCAGCAATACTAAAGATAATGAAAAATACCAAATAAAAGCACATGTCAGTGCCCAATCAATATTCCCCAGTCAAGCAATTAAAAACGAAAGGTATATTATGTAGATATTTTCGCACTTGTGGTTAACCGTTTCCGTGCGGCGCTCTTTGATGGCACTCGATCCATGGCACCACTGCGGTGCCATCCGCACGGAATCGGTTAAAACAACAAAAATCCTAATAGAAATTTATCATTAATTCAGTTGCTCTCCAACAAACCTGAAGTGTGAAAGATTTAAAAAACAATACATAACTCCTCCTATGAAGATTTGAATAACCCTATTTAAGTTGAATGGAAACGACATTAAACCATTTGAAGGACTTAGACGGTACTGGGCTGTATACTACACAGATCGCAAGTTACCGCGCAGTTGGTACGTTATCAAATATTTGCATACGTTTTTTAAATGTAGGTATTATTATCAAGTACCTATTAATATTAATAATGTGCCCATTGAAATTGCGTCTCGTCATGGAGTCCAGGGCACGACGCGAACACATGATGGTGCCTTTCGTATTGATTTCAATGGTGGCTAACAAATCTTCATCGCTTAGTTTCTGATTGCCCAGGTCTGAAAAAGAATATTTATATGAAAATCAAGGTATTTTGTGCTCAGTACATAACTAATGACCGCATAAAAACAACTGTTAAGGAGAAATGATTTGAAATTAATGAGAAAAGTGCACGATTAAGTTTACGAATAAGTGATTGAACGAATAAATGAGTAAATAGGAGACTGAATGAATGAATGAATGAATGAATCACCCGAATTTTATATTTTTTTTACACAACGACTTATTGTAAACGACTAATTTTAATAAATTAAAGGTAAAACCTGTAAAGTTTCCCTTATAGAACACTCCAGCATTGTTGACCAAAACGTCTATGCCGCCGAAGTGGTCTTCTATCCAACTGAACGTAGCTGCCACCTCGTCTGGTTTAGATACATCACATTGCCTCGACGTGATGTCGCCCGGGCCGTCTACCTCGGCTTTTAACTTCTAAACATAATGAGAAAAGTGAATTTAATTTATTTAAGATACAATAAATATATTTTCTGTCGTGGACAGCTGTTTTTGTATTACTAAAATGAGGATAGAAAAGTTTAATGATATTTTACGTAATTTAAGAGAATTATATTTATGAATTGTCTGCATTTGAACAACCATCATATTTTCTTTTCATATGTAGGTAGAACAATGAATTTTTTGACAGCTGATAAACTTCACAGTTAACTATCTAACAATGTCTGCAATTATCTTGATATCCTAAAGATACGAAACGTACAATATATCTGAAGTACCTAGATGACATTTTTTTTTTCTTAAAAAATCTTTTTACAAGCTATGACGTTATTCCTTCCCATTTTGAATGGAGGCCGTACCTTAACAGAACATGGAGCCTTTTAGTAAAATAACAAAGCTCCCCCAAACCTCCTCTCCCTTTGTTTTTCAATCTGGTTGAGCAACATTACCACCGATGAAATTATGACTACAAGTAGAATGACGAAAATTAAAAAATTTTTTTTTTTTCATATTTTTGCTGATATATTACTATATAGGGTAATAGGTATACAAATATATGGGGGATTTGCCACAGTTATTTTTAAACCGATGTATCTACACCATATCAAGTAATGTGGCTTATAAGCAACATGACTGCCTTGTTGCTCTAGAGGTTGCAAAAGCGATTGCTGATACTGGGTTTGATCCCTGGGTCGGGCAAGTTATTTGATTTTTCTAGCTTGAAATATGTGCTTTTTGTACATACACTATTGCCAAATTAGGCTATTAAAAGATTTAAAAAAATATATGACACTAAATAGGGTCACGGCCTGTTCCATGGTGGGATGTATAACATATGTATATTCTAAAAATTCCTCTAGGTGTCCAGAAAAACACGTCCATGACCTTCAATTGCTTTATTTTGTCTTTTATCTTATTTCAAATTTGCCTGATTTTTTTATATTCCATGAATTTATGACATCAACACGAGACGGGTTTTTCCATCAAATCAGCCAATGTTATGTGACATATACTTAACTAGTAAAACATAACAGTGTTCTGCTTACTTAATCGGGGAAATATAGGTGTGATGTTATGTAGTATAAGTGATAAAAGCATGCTTAAAGACATAATATATACTTACATCAACAAGCTCAGGTCTCCGCGCCAGGCCCACTACTCGGAGACCAGCTCGGGCCAGACACACACAGATCGCAGCCCCAATGCCAGCGCTGGCCCCAGTCACTACTGCCGTTTTACCAGCCCATCGATTTTCCATCTTTATGATTATTGTTAAAATATTTCCAACTTTGAACAACTTTTCCCAATACTTCAATTAAACAAAATACATCAAACTCAATACTGAAATTTAAAGTTGAATACATAAAAGAAAATTATTAAGTTAACACATAAGTGAAAACGGAACATTAATTTTTTTATATGTACGTACCTAAGTCCAATTAATATTAAGCGATTAGGAAAAGGCTTTAATAAATTTCACTTACAACAATTTCACTTGCAGCACTAATTGCATGTACGTTCCACAACCTGGCTTAACGTTTACTGAGGCGAGGTGTCTGCGCGCCGATCACTAGGGAAAGTTAATTGTCAATAGTAACACAACTGTATTTCCGTTAGTTTCTCAGTAACTTATAGTAAAGTTGTGATAATGATAAGTTTATTTGCAGATATGAGAGTTTTGACAGTCATCCACTGATACATACGATAAGGAAATGTCACGTAATTGGACTGCAACTTTTCTCGACAGTTAACTAGGTAAAAACCGGATAGTTCAGTTGGGTGGAATATGCAAATCGCTCGAATGTTACGTTAGAAACATCCATAACACGCAACTTTACAATAAGAAAGCCTCCCCGCAAGTCTGCCTGCACCGCAAGACAAAACAGATTGCACACGTTTCGTTAGTGGTGACGAAAATGTACCGCAGGGAGACTTCGACAAACGTCGAAATTATATTTATAACCAATTGTTATCGATTTTTGTCTACACTATATATTTTGTAATTTAAGTTTTTGAATCTTTTTCACAGCGCCATACCGCAAATTAATATTGACATTAATAGTTACCAATTTTATTTTCGGATTGTTTCATGCTTTGAAATAACGATATTTCCAAGGAAAGGCAACGCTTTTAAATACCGATATTTCGGTATTTCCAAGCACAGAACAGAATCCGAGAGCAAAATTGATATTAATATTAGGATATCTATAATTAATAAAGGCTTTTACAATTTAGATAAAGTTGTTTTATTCAAAATAAATTATAAGTAATTTCATAGTGAATCTTCTATCCTCCGATTATGCTTGTATCCTCGATTCCAGTATCCAGTTGGCGACTATCGTTTTTCCGAGAGTTTCAATAAAATAGAATTTACTCAGAAAAAACTTTGTGTTAAAAACAAGGCACAACAAAAGGTAAAGGGTCAATACCTTAACTTGTATAAAGTAAGTACCTATATTGTAAAGAAGTCCTTAATTTTGAACTGCTATCGCTTTTACAAAAGTAAAGCAACTATCCGACTTTTATACCAAATTTACAAAAAAGTTACAAGGAGTTGACAGTAATAAATTAAATACTTCCTGAATTTTTCCTAGCAATAAATATCAACCGATTATTGAAACTTTCAATGAACATTAAATAACCATTAGGTATATAAATACATTCGAATCGCATTAAAGATGGAAAGTTACGTAATGACACGAAAGCATTATTATAAAACCACGTAACTTATAATATACGAGACCATAAGCTTGTTATTTTTCATCATGTATATCTCACTGTATACATAAATAAAACTACTCGGGTTAACCATTGTAAGCATCATCATCATCAGCATATTTCAGTCCACTGTTGGACATAGGACTCCCCCAAAAGGAGGTTTATGCCCGTAATCTCCACGCTAGGCATGCGTGTTACAGATCGCACGTCACAGCTTTTCGCACCGCCGACGCTGCTGCCCGTCGGCAGCCAGGGCATTTAGCCGTGCCTATTTAGGCTGCGCTATACCGCAATCAGTCGGTCGCCAGAGCCTCGTCTGTCATAGCAGGGTGAATCACGTGCAGTTGAGGTTGGCTTGGGTTCCTGAGATGGAACCCCTTACACACGCGGTTGGGAACACGAACTCGAACTTGAGAAATTATATCCGTACACAAGAAATAAAACACCGAAATAAAATAAGAATAAATGAGGTAAAATACAAATAAATAAATATTCATTGAGTTACGATGTTTATCTAAAATTGTAACGGACGTTATCCGGGAGATCTCAAATCCTTTCGTCTCGTTCGGGCCGCGGTGGCGAATACATTGAGTTCCTACCTGGCTTAATATCGGTAGCTATGGTACTGCCTTTGCGACTGCCGTACAGTTGTCTAAAGTTTAAGCGAAACGCGATATTATAGAAATATTTTGCTATATGTTAACTGTACGACAAAATTAACGTGAATGAATGTTCACTTCATGTGATGCTTGGTTTATATAGATCTAGCATATTCACTCGAGCGTCTTTAAATATGGGTAGTGGCATAATAATCTCACCTAACAAATCACAGCATCGTTTTTCACAGTTGACATATACGACTACAACAGCGCCAAGTACTGTTGACGTTAACTTTCATAAAATACACCGTGAACTATCTCGCTGCTTTACTGCGAACAACAAGTCCAACATACGCCTTTCAGTTTAGCAGTCAGGGTTACTAACTATTATATCAATAAACAAGAAGAAGCCAAACAATATTTAGAAAAGTTTGTTGCACTTTGTATATTTATATGATATTGTATTATGTACATCTTTAATATTCCATTAGATTGATATCCGGTAATTTTCAGGAATAATATGTTAAAATCTTAATCGCTATTATTTTATGTCTTAAGTCGTACCCTAAAGACGTGAAGCAAGCAGCGGATATGAGCTAGGGGCGGATATTGCAGACACTCGCAGGTACATTCGGTTTCAGTGTAAACTACCCGCATTTGGTTATGAACGCTGTCGAGAAGCGTCGGCTTGTAAGCGTTCTATTTTTGAATCGCCTACCGTTTAGTGCTCCAGTTGACGAACATTGCGTACGTTCCTACTTGT
Source organism: Microceris scylla (assembly GCA_018245595.1). NCBI lineage: Eukaryota > Metazoa > Arthropoda > Insecta > Lepidoptera > Hesperiidae > Microceris > Microceris scylla. The sequence goes on along the minus strand of DWDT01001054.1, from coordinate 10,386 downwards.
CGAATTTACGTTTGATATTTGTTTTTAATATAATTGGAATACATTTAACTTAGTAATAAACTAGTTTCTCTGACATAGGTCATATTGATGGACATGTTATTAAAATCAGAGGATCGTTTTAATTAGCTTTTTAATTGCTTTGCCATGTACTTGTATAATTGGATATCAAAAATGTTGTAGTGACATCTTTCCAATTAATACCGTAAAAGTCATTCAATTAATGTTTAATAATATTCTTCCTTTAACGCTGTATTTACCTATAGCTATTACTTTACGAGTATATGTAGTATACCAATGAATAATACAAATTAAGGACTTTTTAATTACTACCTTAATACGTATCACAATGATTTCGTGTAATTATTTGAAATATTTTAAAACTCTTTATAATTTTTGTATTCATGTTTTTAACGTCATAGCATAGGTAGTATTGCACGAAACGGTTGATAAAGAACGTAGTATCATGCCAAACTACAATCAAGAGTCGTTGCCAAGAGTTGTATGCACCTGTAATTCTGTTTACCAATTTACCAAAGGGCAAATAGTTTTCCGTTGAGGCCTGCTGGGTCAGGTCAGTTTGCCAACTATTGGACTTATTTCAAATCGTGAATCGTAAATTGGAAAACAAAATAGAAATATAACAGATTTTTAAGGTTTTTACAATGATCTAAATGAAATAGTGATATTTTATATAGTAACTTAATAAAGTAACAAAGAAAAAATTCAAATAATTGAATGGCAAATTAAACAGTTTATGAAGCTATTTAACGTGCATTGGTTGTTTCGTTATAGGTTTGAAATGTTTTGCTGGGATCGTAGGCGATGGTAATCTTTAGTGTTAACCTAATCTTATGGGGAATAGGCGCAATTACATATGTACATACATACATACATACATACATATATGTATGTTTAATACTCTTAAGTTATTAAACAATATTGACTTTATTATTCCAATGTTGGACGTGACTGTGTTATCAAAATGCTCATTTAAATTACAGTGACAGCTTCTTAATTTAGAAATTAGCCTTCCAATTCAAGGGTTCTGAGTTAAAAACTGGTGCGCATTTCTTTACAAAAATTACATGATCTGCATTTCAAGATAAGACATCGCTTACTGCACTAGTGTCGGGAAATAAGGCGCGAACACTTGCACTTTATACAGTATTCTATAATGTTCTATAGGGAATCTGATGAAGATGAACTAAGTAAGGTCTTAACACTTGTTCTCAAAGGAGACTTAAGCTGTTCATTGATTATTAGGTATACTGTATATTTTACAATTTTGTATGAACAAAATAAATACGTAATATATACAAAATAAATATTTTACTCGCTCTATAATATGTAGAAAATATTGTATGATTATATATTGGTCACAATGGGGTATACAGTAATTCCGATGGCCGACCATTCCATCGCGCCGGTCTAAGTCAACATTGAAAGCCTAAACATGGGGACATTACCGTGAAATACGGCATGAGAACCATTCGGTTCAAACTCCGGTTCGCAATTTATAACCTCGTAAATCAAGCTTATTCATAGGTGTTTTGTACATGTGAATCTCATATCACACGACTGTATAGCCGTACAGAACCTGAACTTAGCATAGGTATGTACATGTATAGGTATAAAAATATTCGTGTGATAAATGTTTTTGTATTTGGGTGCAAAAAAACGTTTCTATTTAAGTAAAGTATCTAATTAAAGAATTAAAAAGTTAAATTAATTTGACAAATTAATATTTTTGTTTAATTGAGCTATTAGCCAGCTTTGATTTTATATTTATAGTTCTGTTTGTGAATATTAGGCATTATAGGCGAATATTCCTTTCTGTATCGCTGTATATTCTTTAGCTCGTGTAACTCTCGATTGTGGTCATTAGTCGGGACGAATCGGAGAATGTTGAATTAAAAAGGACCCAGCGGGAAAAACAGGGACGCCGTTCGACGATTTTAAAATTAAATTACGCCCGGAATTAATGATTTGGCTGTATGGGTCTCCGCTTTAGTCTGAGTGAAATGAAGATGACACGTTTCGTCGATTCCAATCAAGTAGTTTAAGGTTTCCGCTCTGTGCATTTTTAATTAAGCGCACCATATACTTTTCGCCTCTGATTTTATTTGATATTAAATTTTTTTCTTTTTCCTTTATTAATTACATGGAGACAATAAAATTAATCTATTCGTTAAGGAGAGAGAAGTTTATTCAGCGGTATCTGAACAGGGTGGCAGACAGCTGTCTTAACCGTTCATTCTGAGAAGAGACCTGTATCATACAGACTAATAGAATACAAGTCGATGATCACAATAATGATGATGCTGAAAGAATTTAACGTTGATATCATTTTCAAGATTTGATTTTCTTCTTCTTCTTATTCGTATCCTTATTTTAAAATCTGTTACTTGTACAATGTATATAAAAGATAGGTTTTTAACTGTACTTTAAATTTAGAATGGCTAGTGTTTCTAACTAGGTCTACACATCGTAACGAGGTCAAATGCAAAAGTTTTTATAACACCAATCGCTTATTTAATAAAGCACTTCATCCTCGGAACCTATCAGCGTTGTGTTCTAACAACGAAAAAAAAATGGAACTTTCGCTTTTACAACACCCACTAAAACTTTTTTATGGTTGGCAACACTCGTAAAAGGTATAAATAAAATATAGCAAGCGGCAACACTGACAGGGCGGCCGGGTATAGCAATAATTTTCACGTTTTTGGCGATCCGAGAGCTTGCCTCTTTCGATTATAATTTATAGCGGGGAATGAGGGCTGGGCTGGTATCGTGCTTATACTGAAGCGTATAAAATGTCATAAATAGTCTCGTAAAATTGTTTGCCCGCGCTCCGGCAATCGGATCACGTCGGGTAAACACGCTTCCGATAACGCTGCGCTTAATAAACAACGTAGTGGAAAAACAAGAAGTTGTTAATTAGATCCCAAAACCATATCTCTTTAGGAGATTAGGACATGTTTGGGAAAACGCACTACGGGTACGAAATTAAGTTATTTGATAGTTCAGTCCATACCTAATAAGCACTTTGTGTTTTATTAAAAGCAAGTTGAGAATATATGTATTATCGGTATCTGTACGTAACACGATAATTGTAGTTCTAAGCTCTTTATTATTAATAGTGATTGTAATTTTTAAGGGCAACTTAAACAATCGGTCACGATTGTTTTAATTAGTTAAAAGTAGTCAAGTCTAGGTGCAGGCCCTAAGATTATGGATTAAAAGCATCCAACGGTTGGCCAATAATCCGTATCTCCACTAATCCGCACTGGAGGAGCGTGGTAGAAGAAGCCATAGGCGTTTCGCAATTACGAGTCCGATCCGTGTACGGACAGATCAATGAGACGTAAAAAGACTTGCGACCATGTCTGATATTATTAAAATGAGGAATAATTTATAATTTTTTCTTAAGACTGTCGACAAGAAAATGACTGAGGCTGTATACAAATTACGTAAACCATTACCAAACATGAACCGTTAAACGTATTTTAGAAACGTTACGTTTAGAATTTTCACGTGACATCAAAAACTTAGACTTGTAACGAGTCGAATATATTGCTTTGAGTGTCAACGAAAATTTGCTCAACAAGCCCCTAATTAGCGAGCGCCGTGGTTACTGAGGAATTGAATAGCGAGAGGCTGTAAAGAAAACCTCGTCGTGACTTCGTAACTGTTTCACTCTCAGCGATATATTGACAGCGAGTTGATGCCGTGTATATGGGATCAAATATATAAATAATTATAATCACGAGGTTCGCTAGAGTGTAGCGCGTTCCATGTAGCTTCAGCTACGTGCCAGCGTGCGCGGACGACTGCATAAAATTACCAGGATGGGAGAATAGTTCATAACTAGCGCAATAACGAAATAACAAGCAAGGTTCCTTATAAAGCCCTCTTATATATTGAAAGAAACAAAAAATAAAAATAGTTTCTATCATTGAATATACACAAATGTTAAAAATATTTCAGATAAATAATGCATCATCCATACAGTGTTACCGACGCATTTAATTTGTGAAAACTTAAGTGGGCAACTTGTGGATTTCAAAGCATGGCTTACCGAAAAGCCCACGCTAAAAGTCCCTACTTTTACGGGTGGGTGTATGGAAATCCAAGCTCCACCTTTAGAGTCCAAGAAAGCCCTATCTACCCGTACTGCTATTTGTGGCATTACAGACAAGACTCTGGCAAAGGTACATTTTACTCTAGCTGTATAAGCTATGTAAGAAACATTCAAGGAAGTACCGACAACAACTCAAGGCTTCACAGCAGCTAGGTAAACTAGTGAGGAGCGCGTGCGGGACGAACTATTAAACATTCATTGATATATATGTAGTATATATTCTTTCATTAATTAACTCCTTCAGTGTGCCTTTAATCAGTTATTTATTCATTAATTTATTATTATTATATCATCACGCCATGTACACGTCACCCACATCGTGCACATAGGTAGAGAGCACCGAGTGTCAAGTATTTCTGTCCTTACTTCCTAACGTTCTTTTTGTACCATGCATCTTTTCCATTCGTTCATATTAATCGCCATTCGCTCGCGGTAGTCCAGGCTAGGTAGTACGGACATAGCGTAACACTTAGCACTAATTAGGTGGATAGCAGTGTCAACCGTTTCTGCTTTCAGGTCGCTGTGAAGCAACCTGCGAGTTAACGAATGGCTTGCTATATTTCACGAACCAAACGAAATGGAATGGAAGTGATGTGGGTGTTTTGGCCGAGTGATTAAGCGAATTTCTTTGCGCACGATATAGATTATACCTTTGAATCTCCTTAGGTATGAATTGCATGCGGTGTCGGCTCAATAGTATATTGTTTAATGTGCGGTAGAAAACGATACTATTTATTGCCGAATACTATTTATTGCCGCAATACCGCTAGTCTAGCTGTTTATAGCTTAATCTCCAACTGGAGGGTCTTATGTTCATATCTTGCCTTTTTTATGTATTTCTGTGCGTTCAAAGATTAAATATCTCTTGCTGAAAAGGTAAAAGAAACGCATTTGAGAAAACTTGTATGCTTTGTATTGTATTAGAGTTTTTACCATAATGTTTTCTAAGGTTAAGATTAAGTGTGCCAACTCGCATTTATCTATCGTGGAAGACTGCCTTAAAGCTTTTTATTCTGAAAGTAGAACCGTGCCCGACAGTGAAACAATAAAAGTATGCATTATCATACCATGATACTATAGTTTGGTACGAGATCCAATGCTTTTTTATAAACAGCTATGATATTTTAATTTCACAGTACAAACACTTGTGTTTGATTTTTCAGCAATCACATTCACCAACCACAAGACCAACGGACCAGTCGAATGAACCGACCGTTATTTCAAATCCTGATTTCTCTGTGATACATCTATTTCAACCCGTGGAATACCAAGAAGCAATGATCTTTCGCTTTATAATCACGAGTGGTTGCATGCATGTCAAACCTATTCAAATTCCTGCAACAACGAGAGGAAGGAAGCTTATAGAGCTATTACTACGATAACACTATAGCTACCCGCGCTCTTACACATTGAAACCTGAATAGAATGAAAAATCGGGATACTCCCACAATAACGTCCAAAGTGGGCTCCGTTCGGCCATAATGAGCTAAAACCCTTTACGCTAAAAGGTCTAAGTAGTTTGGACCCTTTCTGTTTCAACCCACCTCATAAACGATGGATAGAGTCGATTTTTGGCGCGGGATAAGGGATTGCATCGAACGGGCCGTAGCAAGAAAGACATATCTATAAACATATGTATACGTATACTTCACACTATACAAGTCTTGCTACATTACCCATTAGGTTTCTATACGCGATAGCAGATGTGGAGATAAAAGAAGAAGAAAGATGTTTAAACTTGTCATTTTAGTTATTTCCATATTATTTAGTTAGCATTACTGTTCGCGATCTTAGCTCTTGTCTTTCTGAGAGGAGACCCGTATCCCACAGGGAAACGACAAAGAGATGACGATAAAGTCATATGTATTAATTAAAATTAAAAATTTTCTTTTACATTTTTAGCATTGTGAGACTTCCGTTGCATCTCCATCAAAATGTCAGATTTTTCTGTGATAAATATAAGCTATATTTTGACCATGACATACAATTATCAGCATGATGCACTTTGTTAACAGTTATTAAAAAATGTTTACCACGCACACAATTGATGACAAACATACAGGCAACGATTTTGGAAATCAATTATTTTAGGTGTGTATTAGATTTGGTCACTTGAGAAATATTATTAGAATTCAAATACAGATTTTATTTAGAACTCTTCTAACCTAGTAGGTAGCACAGGTACATGATGCTGGCAGGCGCCATTAAAACGTTTTCACGTTTGTTTCGCATTTCCATATCATAAAGAAAGCTCTCGAGACGCGTCAAAGCAGCTCCCATTTTTCGAAACCCACGCCAAATATAACAGGTTAAAAATAAACGGGTTAACGCTTAACACTGGTGAACGAAGTGCAAGCGTGTGCAGAATTGAATTCGACACGATAAACGTGTCGTAAAGTTATCGACAATTTATTATGTCATAACTTTAACGAGTTGTCGAGGCGATAAACAAGCGAGACGTCCCTGTAAATTTGTTAATGTTTTTGTTATGTTTATAAATATAAATAAGACCGTATCAAGTTAATATGGTACTGTTTTTACAACAAATTCTTAGGTTTTATGTTCCATGACCAGTCAAGGAGTATTTGAATTAGTAATGTACGTATGTAATAACTTTATCAATCGCAACTTGACTAGTGTGGTACAACGGGTATAGTTTATTTCATTATGCGAGGAGATTCCTATGCTATAAATTAGTACAAAAAGGCTGAAAATGATATATAAAATAGGACGTTGGACCTCATTATTGTATTTAGATCTAAATTTGAATTGAACTAGTCTTTTGAGATCCGGCGTTAATATTGTGAGATCTAACATGAACATTTTCAGATGTGACACAATTTTACTATCATCGGTAATTATGTTGAAACACACTTCCGATGATGGGTGCTTTATGTATCTATACTGTAACTTACAATAGAAATATAGGTACTTCGATTTGCAAAATATACTATTATATGTAACTGTTGTTATGTTAATGTTCATATTTTTATGTATGTATATGTATGGCAGCTTTGATATAATAGTAAGGTATATAGTCTACGTAAAATATAAAAAATGACTCAAGATTTTTATATTTCGATATCTACCATGCTTTACCTTCTTAAGTTAAAGCATATAGACAGCCAAAAATAAATAAAAAGTATTACTAACGAGCTTGAAAGTGGTAAGACCCGCTTCGGTCTAGAGACTAGACTCAAAGAACTTCCGATCGCTGGTGCAAGTGCCATACGAGACGATGGGGTCACTGCACATGCACACTACTTTTTTTTATATTTAAGAAGTAAGGCAAACAAGCAGGTAGCCCACCTCATTGTAAGTGGTCACCGTCGCCTATAGATTTTACCTATTCTTCATCATTATAGAATGTACCGGCTTAACTCACTACTGGTGTATTTTGAGACCGTCCGATTACTCCGGGAAGTTTTCACCGCGACCTGCGATCTTATGTAGAAAGCTCGCACATCAGTCTATCTCAGTCCACTGCTGGACATAGGCCTCCCCAAAAAGGGGTTTATGCCCGTAATCTCCACGCTGGGCATACGTGAGTTAAGCCAGTGCATAATGTAATGATGTATACAAATTCTTATGAAATATTGACTAATAATGCACTAATCTTGGCAATAATGTCGCATTAAGCTATTGATGGGATTGTTTGCGCTTTCTGAACAAAATTTACTGAAAAAATATAGCTGCTGCTATTTTTCTGGTATATCTCTAAACGCATTCGGTTTATAAATAACAGTAGGTAGATACAGAATAGCACATTATTTTTATCCAGTTGTATTATTCGAGCCCTTAAAAGTAGCTAACAATTATTATCAGTACCATCAAGTCTTTGGGTGAGGACCTAACAGTCTTTGTGATACAGTGAGCACATCATCTTCTAAAGTCTAATTCTATAAGCATCCAGTCTACAGTGTAACCGGAGTCTTAGTTTTGATGCGCACATAGAAACGATTCAAGTACCACTATTCCAATGACTATTTAAAATAATTGAAATCAAAAATAAAAATAATTAAGATTAATACATTGTCGTAATGTCATTATGCTCTTTGGTCTTCATTAATTTCAATAACAACGTTTGTATCGGGATGTGCTTTTCACGAAACTATGTGCGGATTATTGGGTTCATGGATCAGTCCCAATTTCCGTAGACTTGAATTTGCTCGATTCAAAACAGTTTTATGTACTTTCTCCTGAGGCCTAAAACTGTATGTAAAAATATACCATGATATATGGAACGTTTGTTTCCAAATTCAGCTCAGCCGCGTAGGGTTACCGCGCTAAGCTGCCCAACCTGCAGGGCTGCCACTTGAATATTTAGCAGGGGCGGGCTTAGGGATAAGTGGGATGTGTTCGGGCAAATTCTACGGAGTTCAAATATGTGACTTCGTTAAAAGTTTTTGAAAGCATACTATGTAGTTAGCCAGTAGTACTGAATAACTTTTCTCGTTTTCACAATTTTGTGACTGGTGATTTTTGGCATAAATTTATTTTTCTATTCTACAAAGTTTTCGATATATGTCATTGTTCCCAATGATAATAATAATAGTTTATTGTGTTTTCATTGAAATTAAATGATATAAGGTAAACAATTCAAATTCATTTTGAGATATATGGTAATTCCTAGGAGTGGCTCAGAGTCTGGCTCTGTGCCTGGTATAAGATAATAGGCTCACCTCCTTTTGAAATAGGAGTTTACGTTTACGTCCCACTATTAATGGTGGGACGTAAACTTAATTGTTGAACCCTGCGAGTTTACTATACTCCTCTGCTTACTTATTTGGGGAACACAGGCTTGATGTTAAGTTAGTTTAGTCCTACTGTCATGAATATGTTATTTCTAACATCGCGAAGAAATATAGTGCTAAGTTTCAATTTCTAGACATGTCTATCGAACATCAGCGCCGGTACTACTGTCATTTATACGGTCTATCGTCAAAAAGCCGTGTTGATTCAACAACTCTGTCTGAGGACTCCGAGATCAGTTTAAATGTTCCACACGGCTGCTTTACTGACGTAGGTAAGAATTTATGAGGTACGAAGATGGAATTTTTAGATTTATTTTATCAAAACTTTCTAAACTTCATACATTAAGCCGGCATTACGTTTTCAAAAGATTTTAATTTTCAGAATTCATTTTAATTTTCAGATTTTCGTGTATTTCTCATTTCTCGTTTAGTTTCTTTACCGCAATTAATATTGTAATATACTACTCTATCTACATCTGCTATATTGATGATGATTGCCTCTGGTGAAGTCCTGACCAATTTAAGTGTAACCTCCATGTGAATTACATATGTACATATATAAACATGCATAAATTGGTGCATAAAACCACCCCTAACTGAGGGGCTGGCCACAAACAAGTAACGAACCATAAAACTAGAGGGAGCCATGTAAAAAAATTAGAAGACATACAATAATTGACTTTGGGTAATAAAACTACACATGCGCGTAAGAACTACTCAAACTACCCCTAAACATTGAGCCACGGTGCTCATCTAACTGGGCTATAAACAATTCTTACAAATTTACCTGCTTTCTTGTCATACTCCTCAACCTTATTACAACTGCATAGAGGTTAAAATATATTTTAAGCGCCGCAAATATAAGCTGGATTTGGACAACTTAAGCAAATTTGCAGTTGCCGTCGATATTGACATTTATCATTCAAAATAAGTTCTTAGTGCACTTGGATAAGAGCGCACGTCTACTTTGCGGTCAGTACCATGTAATATACACATTTCGTAGTTAGTAGTTACTGCAGCAGTAAACGTGGAGGGCTGGTTTTACCGTCAATTAATTTGCTAATTGCAAACTAAAATGAAAGCACTCGATTCGTGAATAACTAAATGATATGAATCGAAGGCGTTTTCGTAATGTCTTGATCCCGATAAATTGATGCTTGAATCAGATTATAGAATTAGCCTACCATAATGAAACAGGTGGGCAGAATACGAAAATATAGAAGCACGTCGCGTGATCTTGTATGAATGTCAATTGAAAAAGTTTATAGAAGTCATGGAAAAAAGTGTGTATAAACCATGGATCCTGTTATCTAAGTTTAGGCTTAGGAAACAATATCGCGGTACATATTGGTGTTGTAAGAATCGCCCTTGGATATCTGGAATCAATCTTCAATAATAGTAATAGAACATAAGGAATGAGAGAAAATAACCTATAAGCGTCATATAATGTACTGCTAATAATACATACAATTGGTAACACCACTACATCAA
>DWDT01001053.1:0-17234 GCA_018245595.1 Microceris scylla | reverse complement strand
ATGATAAACATGTAGCCACATTTTTTTTTTTTCAACCCATTACATTTCCACTGCTGGAATACGGGTCTCCTCTCATATTGAGAGCGTTAAGGCCACAATCACCTGTGGTGAAATGCTATCTTAAAAAAAATCTATGCCAACTAATACACGTATAACTAGGCGAAAAAAAAAATTAAGAGCTCTACATACTACACACGGCTTTCAGAATCGAATAGCGTAGTACACTATCCGAGAAACGCAACCAGAATGGAGAAAATTTATTCTCCAACATCAATCAATATCGGTGTGTATCTCAACGTAATCGATCTTTACAACACCGACGTATTTGTCACGACGTGATGAAGATAGCAATCGCAATGATTAATAAAACGGTAACTGTTATAAGTGTATGATATATCCACGTGTTGAGAAAAATGATGTGTCAACAACGCTTACATAGTACACGTAAATCAGTATGCACACGGTTCGGAACTGACTGAGTCAGATGGAAAATGGAATGTGTCATACCTAGTCCCGAGTCCGTCTTAATTCACGTCAATGTATTGTCACGCACTATTTTCTATACTGATTAGTAGAAACTAGATATTTCCCGCAACTACAGTTCTGAAAAACTTATTTTCATACCACTTTTATACATTCTAATCTGATAGATATTTCCACGATCCGGCCTTTATTTTAAGCGCAGATTCGTTAGTATAACTAATTGTAATTCGCCAATACATTAAACAAGATTTTTCTATGCATACGATCAGTATGCAAATGCTTTTACATATATTATCCTTTAAAGCAAAAAAACGCGTAATATCTGTATACCTAGTCGAGTTCTTGTCGTTACGGTGAGCGAAACAGAGATATGGGTTTAATTAACATACGATTAGTAAAATTGTCGTATAGTACATATTTGTGTTCGATATTTGAATTGCAAGTTGTTGTCTAGTTGTGAACGCTAACGACAGATGGCGTTACTTTATCGTCAATTATTATTACTACAAAAATGAAATTATACATAGGAATTCAGCCTCAGTTCTGACAAATACGACCTTATTAACTACCTTAATGTAATTATAACATTACTTTTGACCAAAAATTTAATTAGTTACTATTATATTCAAATATTAATGTTCATATTTATACATATTATGCAGCGACATCTGCTTAATAATCTAAACTCCAGTTAATCCAATACTTAATGACCCACACTGCGGAGCCGGGCATTCTGGATTTGATTTCTATTATAAGGAATACCATACTAAACCAAAATCATTTTCTCATATATACTATCTACTGAATACCAGACTATTTTCGCTACATTCCTCTCACCAATTGAATACTACATGTAAATCTAATTAATAGAGAACCTATAATGACATTAAACCTCTTACCGTAGTCCTGTTCGAGGTCTCCGAAAAATGTTTACAACTGGTTGCAACAGTCGATTAAACTCCTGTCTGATCATTTACCATTCTCTTAAATTAAAAAAGAACATAAGAAAATATTTATTTAAGTCGTATATATAGCATTAAAAATAAAAGAAAGTAAACACGTATTGGAACGTGTGACAATGCAATAATGCAGTTCGTGTTAAGCGGTTTAAGGTACGTTTAGTGTAAATATGCCAACGACGTTACGAGCCAGTTGCGTGGATCGGAAAGCCAGCAGAAGTTACTTTTATAGTGAGTACCTACCCGCTAAATTAAGAATTCAAAGCCACAGTTTGACGGTAGTGTAAAAAAATACAATACTTTATTTAAATTTTATTCGTGTTATAATATTTGTACATGAAGAAAGCGGAGGCTAAATATTTATTATAACTAGGTATATTCATGTTACAAGCCAGTTGCGTGGACCGGAAGTTATATATTTTATAGTGAGTATCCGTTAAATTCAAAATTCGAAGCGACAGTTGAAACGTAGTTGTAAAAAAATTCTTTATTTAAATTTAGTCCTTGATATGTGAGTGTAACGTACGTGAGAAAAAATTTCTATATATTATGTAAATACGTTTCGTTTATTTTATATATTATTCATTTGTTATATTGTTATATATAGCCTTGACAAATATAAAAGGAATAATTTAAATAGCCGTTTACATTGATGGTGTAATTATGTGATGCATTCTTCTATTTAAAATTTAAATAGATTTGAACGTGATGTTTTTTTAATTGCAATAATATGATAATAATTGTTATCAAGCTATTAAATTTTCGCTTTTTATCCTTTGGAATTGCAGGTGACCGTCAATTTTTAATGTATTTATATTTATGAAAATGCATCATTAACCGTCATTGCCTAACGAATGTTTCTAAAAAAACGTAACTTCCCGCCTGTAATCCTCGAAGGGGTATAGTACACTTCCACGTTTCACCAGTTACGTTTACGGTCCACAAGAGAATAGATGGTGTTTCTATTGCCTCACACCAGTCACCAGATCCAGACTCCCAAGTCACTGCAAGAAATTTCTACTAGAAAGCCTAAGTTACAAAAATCCAACCGTACCCGATCCAGGACTCGAACCTAGGACGTTTGGTTCAGCAGCCGCGCTCTGCAACCACTCAACCAACGACGCAGCCGTTTTGTAAACGGCAATAAAATAGATCGATTTATAGATAGTAGGTATTGTAGTAGAAACGAAGTGTATAAAATGATTGAATGAACGCAACTCAATTAATAACAGCTTAAGAAAAATATAAGGGAACATTACAAGCATGTTATGTTAATAACACATAAATAATCACTGACAAGGAAGTGTCAAGATAATTGTGGAAATGTCTAATTACCTACTGTTTTATCTAATCTGCATCTGTACATGTCGATCTTATCTTGTACTGCACCTACACATGGAAATCAGTAGAACGTTCTCCAAGGTTCAAATGCCGACGGTTTCAGTGATATTATGTAAAAATATTGTAATTGATATTGCCTCTGTTATCACTAAGAGTATATTGTAATGTTTTTACATAATTGTCGTAACTGACTTTTATTGTCTGTATAAATGACATTAATGAATTGACATGTTTCTGTATTAGACAGTATGTATATATACATATGTATTACAGAGACTCCTGAGAAAAACTGTTTTTTATTCTATTTTTTTTTAAATCATGGTCCCTCCCGTGGTAGGCAGGGCACCGTGTGCTCTATATCCTCACAGATCTAACGTGCTTCTTTTATATTTATCACTCTCTTCATAAACGCATGCCTCTTTTAATTTTCCAACTCCCCCATCAATTAGTATCTGATCTCTTTGGACAACACTTGTTAGTCCTGTTCTCCTGTCGCACCTGCGTTCGTCAACATTCGTATTGTACATCTGTTTTGCCATCCTTTTATCTAATAAATAATCCAGGTTTTTTAAAAATAATTATAACATTACAATACTTATAAGTTGATATAAACATTTCCTCTATAGGTATACATATGTATATCTCATGTCGCCGCTAATCAGATACATTTATTATACTAACCGCTGCCGCGACTTTCTAAGCATAAATAATCCTTGGAATATTAGGCACTAATAAAATTTCCTGATACGCAATATTCGTGGCAGACAGTTGCACAGATATATGTGCGAACCTTTACCTAGATACCACGATGTTTGATCTTGACATAACATAACGTAAATTCACGCTTGTTGTTCTCCAAAGTGGTAGACAGAGGTGTGTAGTTTTCACACTTTTCAACACTTGTGTTAAACGTTCCGTGCCACAGGGGTGAGACTATTGTTGATTTTAAGCTTTATTTATTGTTATAATATATCCAAGGTGTCTTGTCTTTTCTAAGCGGTCTAAGGTGCAAAACGGATGGAATGAAAAACAGAGTGTTTTTAGAGTAAGAACTGGGTCCATCAATATTTCACCCATTTTATATATTTTTGGTAATAATAAATATGAGTAGCGTAGAAGGCCCTCAAGCTAGACGGAGTGACGATATACGCAAAGTGGCTGGTAGTGGTTGGATGCGAAGAGCTGAAGGTCGAGTTCAGTGGCGTGCCACTGGAGAGGCCTATCTCCATTCTCCAGCAGTGGACGAGAGTATACTGATGATGATTATAAATCAATGTGCGTAAAAAGAGTGACGAGAAGGAAACAATTAGGACATATCCAAAAAATTTTACATTATTAATTAAAATCACATCCGAATCCACTATCATTATTCTAATCTGTCAATAAAAATAAAAAATCTAAATACCACGTTAATAGGTATATAAAATAAATAGACTGAATTGTCATTTATTAAAAGATTCGAAATATATTACATCTAACCCTTAAAGGACTTGGCTTGACTGTCCTAAAGAATCGGTAAAGTAACTAATTACATAACTTGCGTTTGTAACTTTATATTTTATACAAATTTCAACTTTAAAAATAAAATTAAACCAAGCAACGGTTAGTTCACACTAAACGTAAATATCAAGTTAAAGATTATAAGAAGTCTAACAAGATGTTCTCAAAGTACTCATGAGTCTCGTAATCCTCAAGGCGATCATTAAATGAAGATTAAAATTAATATGTGTGCGAATTGAACACAACGGAAAAGAAAAACATCGTTAGTGGAAGCGTTTTCTACGACGTTCTCGAAGACGCGAACAATCTGCCTAACCATAATAGACCAGCGTGCCTGACATTGATCTTTCTCACTATAGCAGATCCATGATTTTGGTTACTTCCGTTTTGTAAATTTAAGTTTTTTTTTTCGACTCTTATACATATATGTAACGGAAGCTTCATTGATATTGGAAATGTTTATCAGTATTGCAGTTTACAAAATTTAGACTTTAGATTATATGTTATTAGTATTAGAATATGTTGTTGGCAGATCTTTGTGTTTAAGATAGTGACATGGATTTTGCATTGACCAGCCTATTGGTCTAGTCGTTTACGACTCAGAAGCTTGAGGGAGTTGTGAGCTGGACTCCGATTGTGACTTCAAGTTCCTTTGGCGAGTTCTAGACCAATGATGCTAGCAAAGTACAATACACCTATCTGTAACAGAATGACAGACATTAAAACAAAATAATTCTGCTCCTAATGCGGAAGTGTGTAGCGAACAAAGGAAAACGTACGCAGAATCTATTAAAGCAACACACTGGGAAAATATAATGTTGCACACTACGAAAGTGGAGTAAGTGGACAAAACAAAAGAAGAATGGAGTGGAGGGAAAAAATCACAAGAGAATTTGAGATTTTCTAACTAGACTAATGAGATAGTATAGGAGTGTCTTATTACGCAGTATTATTACCATTAAACATTAACTAGACAATAATCTTGTCAGTAATTAAATTAACGTATCTAAAGCACGATAATTATGACTACCGTTCTTAAGAGATGGAGAAGTCATGTGACTGCTATACCTGTTATTTCTACTTTCTTCTGTATAGGAATGTAATAAAATAAAATAAAAAAATAACAAAAAACACGACTTCGAACAAATTGATTTTGAAACATAAAATGCACTGTAAACGATAATTGCGTATTTTTGTACTTACAACTTTCAATTTTTGACAATATCATGTACAATTATTGTTATTTCTGAAGTTCTAGAATATCATTTCTGTAATACGGTATAATACCAATATCTAATATATCGATTCTAACTGCGCCATTTCCTCCTCTTTTAGTCTTTTTAAAAAATAATGACATTCGCAATAGAGACCCGAAAAGGGTCGCAGATAATAAACCAAAAAACAGATAGTCCTTGATTGGGGCGTCGTCGAGATAGACCTATATTTACTATACTACATGACTATATTAAGTTTCGGGGTGAAATAACCATTCCACCTTGTTATAGAAGAATTCACTTTGAAATTAATCGATAATTAATCAATGCAACATTAATATATGAACTGGTAACACAGTTGATAATCAAGTTGGCAATAATTGTGTGAATTTCGAAGTCTCATGATATAAGCAAACATGGCCGACGAAGACCAAAATTCAAATCCTATACAACTCTTTTCATCAGCTCTAAGAGGTAGGGTAAATTGCGAAGATTCCTTCAGATAAAATACCGCATATTACTCAACTTCCTACCCGAACTTCCAAAACCTAAGACTTGGAAAGAAATGAAAGAGCTTGATATAGTTGCGATACCAACGCGAACAAAGCTACTTGTATCAATCAATTATATATTATACACACATACATATTTTCACGCCAACTCCCTTACAGGGTAGGCAGAGAGAACGGAGTGCCAAATATACCTATCCTTACATACCTGTCTTGCTTCTTCCACATTGATCAATCTCGCATACATGCACGCCGGTATCGGAAACTTCTATCTCCCCCACCAGTATTTGGTCGAGATAGGTGAGCCTGGGTCATATTATATTATACATATATTAGGTATATTCCACAAATTATCACTGGCCAGCTTCATAATTAGCGATTACTTCACAATATAATAAAATATCTGCAATTAATGTTTTATGAGTATATTTGTGGAAGGTTAGGTATTTATAGCTTTTAGATATTTTACTACATCTGATCTTTAAAAGGTGAGATCTCGAAGGCCAGGCTTGAAAGGCGACGGGATGTTAAAGCAAGAATACTTGGAGTAAAGCTGGTGCTGTGTCCACGTAAATTAGTCGGATAATGGCATTTCATATATTAAAATGTTACATGCAGCCTTTGGGACATAAATTTTATATGAATGTTGTCTTACATTCGTTGATTTTAGCTTCTATATTTAAAATGTATATAAAGATGTCGTTAACTGTATTGTACTGTACGTGTTCGTTTTGTCCAATAGTATTGTGTACAATAAAGCTTATTATTATTGTATACCACTAATAATTATCATTATTATTCAATTCCCTTACATTCTGTGCCCGGTGTATGCCAATAGGTTCAGCACCTTTTCCATAGTAGGACGTAAGCTTAACTAGTGAAATATGGGAGTTTACTACACACCTCTGCCTACCTCTTCGAGGATTACAGGCGTGATGTTACGTTTGTTACGTTAGGTGTAATGGAATAAGTGTGTTCGCATAAAATGCCACAAAAACATTGATACAAATGTATTCGAGGAAGCTAAAGTCTCATGAGACGGTATGAGAGTGCAACGCCCTCACAAAAAAAACAGCCGTCTCTAAGGTGCAAAGGCGTCCATTAAAGTGCTTAATAAACATATCTGAACTAAACTTTATAACTGATCCGATCCTATCTCACTTGTCAGACCGCCCTAACAGCCCTGACAGCCCTAATTGTAATAAAAATAATAATGTTATTTCAATGTATATTTGTATATGTATACATTATATCGAAATAATTGTAACAACACCTCATAAACACACAAGACAACGTCACACTATACGATACAACACAACGTAATACAAAATACAACACAATACACAATACAACACAATACAAAATAAATTATTGTACACCATGAACAATAAAACCATATAAGCAACTTGTATTCTGATATTTTATTAATTCGCTACTATTTTTGGAGTACACGTTTATTTGCCATTAAATAGATAACTCCTTTTTCGCTCACAGTTCTGCTGAAAGAGATTTTTTTATAAATGTGCTTTCTACTTAATTAATTTATTCCATTAATCCTTAAACATTAATTATTCAATAAATAAAATAATATAAAAACTCAGCGGAATTAGCAGCTGCAAACGCCGGGAGCTCATAAGGAAAGACCTCGTACACGTCCGAAACTAGTCGGGGCCATCCCGCAAAACCCATTAGCCGTACTCATAGCCGATACCCATTACGTCGTCTGCTTTGTTTATTATGCAGAAAAAACAACCATCGAAAAGATAGCAAGCAAAAATATATTTTTCTTGCAAACCGTCTTTGAAAATAATGTTATTCATTTCTATGTTTGTGGCTAAATTTCTAAAATGTATGTGGGTTAGTATCGTGATAACAAGTGACGCATAATGTATGAAAAATCGTTGTTTGAAAAATGTTTAATAGCTTAACATTAAATGAAGATAAGAATCAAATGTCTAAGACGTTGAAGTAATGAAAAATGATCGGTAATTATCCAGTGATGTTTGTGTGTGCGCGTTCAACAGCAGACCTTTAACAGTTTATTTTTGTATATTATAAATTGTTAAGCATTATTGTATCATAATAATAACATTAAACTTAAACATTAAATTAAATGACGTACATTTACAATTAAATGCATCTCTCCATATTATTGCCGTGAGTCAGAGAAGACAGTCGACTAAATTTCCTGACAGTCATAGTAGACAGTCCACTAAATTTCCTGACACTTATAGTAGGCAATCGACTAAATTATCTGACAGTCATATTATGATGATGCTATTTAGTCTCAAAGCGTTGATTGGTATTCGGTCAAGCCAGCGATGAATACCTAATCTTGATTACATACTTTTTGGAGCCGTGGGCTTGATTTCTATGTACCTATGTACATAGGACCCATATAAATGTGAGATGCAATTTTTTTCTATCTGGATATAGAATAGTCTATGTATATGTATCTATTCTAAAATATACTTTCATCAGTATCTCCCACGTAAGCTAACAAACATGATTTAAAATTACTTTTTAACCTTAATGCCTTTTTTATGTATATTATTCGTTTCGTGTTTCAAAAGAGAACTGTATGATTTTTCTTTAATTTGATACACGAAAGAACACGAGTTTTTTTTTAAAGGACAGGATATGCGATTGAACAAGTAAAAATTATAATTTTGTAGATTACGATAACTTATATGGAAAATATCAATATATTTTTTTACCCCTTGTCATATTACTATAGAACCAACTTTAGCACAAGTATTTGTTCTGTTTGGGTGTAAATATATGTGTAAGTACATATTTACATGTATATATGTATATAAAAAAAGGCTATGTCTGTAAAGGCTGCAGGCAGATGCTGAATGCGACAAGCCGAGTACGGGGCGCGATGGCGCTCATTGGGGGGACCTATGTCCAGCAGTGGACTGAGATGGGCTGATGATGATGATATACCTACCTATGTAATTTATCAGACGTCTGGTTACCACAAGCTCTCTTAATGCTTACTTTAGAATCAGATGGCCGTCTGTGGAAACGTCCCAAGATATTAACTCTCCGTAGCTCAGATGAGATGACCCTGTATTATGTTATTCATAAAATATTTATTTACATATAAAAAGGTGATAGTAATCTGTGCTATTGAAAGTAACCCCGACGTATTACGACCGTCACATACATGGAATGAAATCTGCGAAGATTGATTGTCGTAAACAGAACGGACAGTGTTATTTGTCAAGATATATCTCAATGTCGTGTCTGCATTTATCTAAAAAGGAAATATTGCATATAATAATTTTATATATAAACCAGCTATTTGAGCTGGTTGGCACCACGTGGTCTACGGCGGTCTCCAGCGAGTTCCGGGTTTAGATGGCCGTCGAGCACATTTTGCATAATTAATCCAGGTTATTTGATTCCGTTTAGACACGTGTCTGAGTGTGTCCTTGTGTCAATAATATTATAATATTGGCTACCTACCTAAACTAGTTGGCTAAATCTGACGTATATAATTAATGCTGTTTCACTGATGCCATATTATAACTACATGGTCGATAATACCTATATCATTCCATTCATTTTAAATATGTATTGTATACTTCGATTTTGCGTCACGTGACAAGATTGTGTAGTAACAAACAAATAAACGATCCTATTATTTAGATTGATACTGTACCTATGACCTAATGTAAGCGTGTGACCTAATGTGTAGTAAGCGTGTAAAAATAGTACAAAATTGACAGAGCTTTAAAAATCTCCATATTTAATTAATACAAAACCACCAAAAACCGCTCGTAAAATACTTTTTTTAAACAGCCCCCTGTCCATACGGCCAGTATAATTTATAACATTTGAATTTGATAAATACTAAAATAACTCCACGTTGATACGACGCGAGTCAAATTGTACTTGTATGACCACGAAAAGTAAACGATAAGAGCGATAAACCTCTTTTGAACAGCCATAAATTACGAACTTTACCATCTTCAACATCTCAACGTATTTGGCGCTAAAAAAATTACGTTGGCAAAAGTGCAAGGTTCCGTTCCAAAAGACTGATTGCGTCAGTTTAAAACGCGAACAAAAATTATAATAAACGAATGTTATAATAATAAAATATTTTTCAATTTTAATAATAAAAAAATCTTAAAAAAAAACTATTGCAGGCGTAAAATTAATTCGTATGACGGAACGTGATAAATGTATTAAATCGTTTTAATATACATTTATATTATCCTCCCATATTTATTATACAGTCTAAAGGCAATAAATAATATTTGAACATTAGCTTACAAGTAGTGTACCAGTATTCGTTACGTTTTTTACCTTATATGTATTATACATACATAAAAACACGTGCAATGTATCACAAAGGTGCGAAAAATCTTCGTAATTAAAGAAATATACTTATTTACGAGTATCTGTTAACCCTTAGCACTACTTTTGCTACTACATATTTGAGTATGTATTTCGAATAAAAAGTATCTTTTGGCAACTTATTTCTTTTCAATTTAACAATTTTGTACACAGAGATAAGAAAACATACAGAAAAAGTTTTGCGACAAATACGAACGAAAGTTATCGACATAACCCGATGGATTGGCGAGCTGAAGTGGCAATGGGCTGGTCCCATCTGTCGCAGAACCAATAATCGTTGGAGTAGACGTGTTCTGGAGTGGAAATCGCGTCTTGATAAACGTAGTGTAGGACGCCCTCCAGCTAGGTGGAGTGGCGATTTACCCAAAGAGGCTGGCAGCGGGTGGATGCGAAGAGCTGAAGCTCGAGCTCATTGGCGTGCTATTGGAGAGGCCTATGTCCAGCAGTCAATGGGAGTAGGCTGATAATGATGATAATATGGGTTGGGGATCGCAGAGCACGGCTTCTCGCACCGCCTGCGCTGTTGTCCGTCGCGGACCAAAGCATGTAGTTATGTCTAGGAAGACTTTCCCATACCAAGATCAGCCGGTCGCCAGAGTCTTGTCTATTGTATAGGAGGGTGCACTACGGGATGAAAATGCTACATTGATAAGCTTACAGAGATAACCTTACAGCCAGACATAAAAAAATTCCTGTTTGTCACACAAACGCTTACCCCGGTCGGAAACCTTAACCTCTGTTTAACATTCAGTGTTACTAATCATAAGCGAATCAAATTCTTCTCCGCCCTTTTGTACGAGGTTCGAGAGACATCAAATGACTGTCGCTATCAAAAGCTTTTGTATAATCAACGCTTATTTCAAAACCCACAGTCATGTTTAATAATGACTTGAGATAAAAACATTGCGATTTTTTATTCGATGGCAATTTCCATTCGATTGTTCAAAATATAGATAAGAAAAAGCGATGTTATCGTGAATGGTAAAAAGTAATGAATGAGCAAAACAGGAATAGGTACACTAACAATACAGTATAACTATACTAATTACGGTCTAAAATAAGCTTATTTGAAATTACGAGCACATAACACAAAGCCACTGAAGACAATGAAAACTATTATTATTATTATTCAAAATTCTGAATAAAGAGGTCCTGGTTTCAAATCTTGGGTCTGGTATTATAGGATTTTTCTAATTTAGAATTTCTAGTGGTAAATTGGAGTTTGAATTAGCGCCCGGTATATGGCTATAGGCTCACCACCTATTCCATGGGACGTAAACGTAACTGGTGAAACGTGGGAGTATACGATTACTACACTTCTCTGCTTATCTCTTCGGGGATTACAGGAGTGATGTGAAGCGTGATGACATTTGTAACACAAACTACTTTAAATTTTAGCTTCGTGCACTCTTTTTCTATACAGACTTTAACTACATCACGTCCTCCTAACTGTACTATATCTGTAACGAAATCTTACCTTTAACTTCTTCAACATCTAATACTATTTCAAATAGTTGTTCCAATTATTGTATTTGTTGTCGTTTTAAATAACATTTTTTTCCACTGTAAATATATACGTACATGTAAATGGTTTTCATTATCAGAGATGGAAAGATGATATTTATAAAAAGAACATAAGGCACTATTTTCAATTTTTAAGCAGTTTTCAGTCGTTCGTAAATAAACAATCCATCTGCTTTTTAAATCGCACATCCATTCCCGGCCTAAACTGTAATATGTTGTTCTTCGATAGGTCAGTTCTGTTCATTGACCTCCAAATGGAATAAACCATCCAGCTTCGGAAGTTCCAACACAATGTAACATCTATAGACCTATAGATTCTATTCAAAATAAAAGCTGTGTCATTGCGTTCTTAGTATTCGTGAAACAATTTTGATACTGTTATGAAACTCTAATATATAGCTGAATGCCTACCGTACTGTAATTTGTATGATTTGCTGTACATTGATGTAAAGTTTATCATGCATATGTAATATTAATGAAAATAGGAAGAATTAAGAAATTCGAAGAAGAATTAGGAATCAGAAAGGAGGAAGAAGTAGGAACGCGTATTGATCAACTTTGGATAGTACAGATACTGAAGTAACACTAATATATCACCCGTTGTACAATACTAACAGTCCTAACACTGATGGTCTTATTCTTACAGCACTGCTAGAAAAGTTTGAGATGTCTATGGTCAGTAGCAGTCCCTTGTGAATGTCGTCCACTCGTTTGATAGTCTCTTCAAATAAATGTTTCGCTTGCTCTTTGGAAGTGGCCTTGGTCTTTGTGTACAACTTATTCAGCGAAGCACACATGCTTAATCTATTGCTGCCGCTTAACATCAACAGGTGTAAGGGGTTTCAACCACCATCAGAAGCCCAAGCCAACCTCACCTGCACGCAGTACACTCTGCTATAACAGACGAGGCTTTGGCGACCGGCTGATTACGGTATAGCGCAGTTTAAATAGGCACGGCTAAATGCCATGGCCGCCGACGGCAGTAGTGTCTTCGGTGCGAAAAGCCGTGCCCTGCGATCTCCAACCCACATGCCCAGCGTTGCGATTACGGGCATAAACCCCCTTGTGGAGGAGGCCTATGTACAGCGGTGGACTAAGATAGGCTGATGATGATGATTAACAGCAACATTGTGTTGCGATTCAAAGGTATAGCAGGCATACTGGCTCATGAGTCGCTTTATTCTTATGTTTAGTTTAGTCACAAATCTTATGTTTATTACAGAGCAGTTTAGGATATAGATGTTTATTAGAACCAGTGGCCACATAATAACAAGTGGTTACATACATATTTATTCCTTCTATAATATATTACGCAAATATTTGACCTTGAACGTGATTTCCGTTCTCTTCAATATTGGAATGCCAATAAAACTATTCACTGGGACCTCTATTCATGGAGCAAACAAGAAGAAAATTAGAATTAAAGATTATTAGTATTCTCATTCTCGATTTGAGGGAACTTGAGTACAAAACTGTAACGATGAAAGAGCTGATGATGGAAATGACACATTTTTAAATTTAATTTTGAGTGCCACATAAAACTTTTTATATCGTTATGGATTATTAAACCAGTAAGTACATTCAAAATCTTATTAAAGACACATACAAACTACCAAATGAAATTACAGCAAACTTTAAACGGTGGATACATAAAGATTTAAAGCAGACTACAAAAAACGATGAATGTAATAACAAATAAAATAACACAACAAACAAAAGTTCGCCGACATTCTAGCCAAAAAAACAACTTTAATAAGCCAACTGGCGGAATACATCCCTCTTACATACGTTCAACTCAAAGAATATTCGAGAGACTTAAATAATGGATGGCAAATTTAGATTTAGATAACACCCGAACCAACGGGGAGTGAGCATATTAAGAGTCGTTAGTATTGAAGTTTTTGTTATATCAATTAAAATTACGTGCATTGTGTCAGTGGGAAACCCGATGTTATAAAAAATTGATTCAACGGAAACTACTAACAGTAGTGGAATGAATGAGTTTGATGTTTGTAATGGTTCGTGTTTCGTACATTCTAGAAAGGCCGTTATGCTTTTGTTATTGTGTTTATGTAACGAGGAAAAATCGTCACGTAAGTTTTACATGTAGAGCTTTTGAATATTTTATCACTTACACATTCTGTGCGTATAGCATAAAGATATCCGTAGAGGACAGCACTTTCGATTCCATCAGTTATTTTATGTCCCTTATGGAACACGGCCTGTCCATACCCAGACTCCGAGTTTTCAATGGAATTTTGAAGTTAGGAAACGAGGATTAATGTGCTTAAGTATTAACTTAATGTTTTATTCTTGTCATGTAGTGTCTTAATTATTGTAATGTTCGATCCTTCACCCACCGGTAGGTAACAATACTATCTTCATAACTGGATGATACCTTCAGCTCATTTGTAGCAGCATCTTTATAGATAAAGAAAAAAAAATAACTTAGGTTGTCACAGACGGTCATCTGATCTCAATGTAGGTAGAACCTGTTTTACAGCGATCAGGTAGCTGATGAACTGCAATAATTATATTACACTTATTTTCTTTTACACCCAGATACAGAACCAATCACACAATATTTGACCCGGATGGAATAGACTCTGCGAACCCCGGCTTAGTTCAAGTTCACTAACCACTAGATGAACGGGCCAGTCAATTATTTGCAATCACCAGTCACGGCAATGAAATGTTGTTTAGATTAATAGCGGAAAGTTCCATAACTTTTTGTGTTCGTTCTCGAAACACTATATATCTGATTGATATTTTTTGTATCAGGAAACAGATATTGTTTACACATTTTAAGAGGGGCGGGTACTAGTACTTACCCGTTTTGCGGATTGGCGTCTATCAGCGGGGCGGGTATTTGTACCCGTTTGGGAAGCAGCCACGTTAAAATCGAGCCAGTACTAGTACTCGTTGGGTGATTTATGAAACATACATAGGTAGATCTTTGTTTTAAGAATCTCGTACTTCAAGGAGCTATAATTTTTTTTGTTACGGAACTACTGATCTAATTTACATTTTATTAGAGATCAGCAAAATCTAATTGCGGTTTTTAAAATATCACATAGAGATATTTAGGTGCTAAAATTGATTCTAGAGATACGATTACGTATTAATAAATTAGCCCTATTTACGATTCAAAATTTAGAGCTAATCAAAAATGTCTCAGAGCTCGAAAGATACTGGCTGCATATTTTCACGTCAAATTTTTTTTTCATTAATAAAATTGCACAGACTTCCACGTCAGTATTCACAATGAAGCCAATAACAATGATGCGAGTAATATTCCATTAGCCTTGATAATATTAATTTGAACGTAAACAGACGCTATTTCTAGAAAATTCCAGCTCTGGTGCTATAATGGTGTTGCGATATTAGAGTAATAAAAAGGTAATTTGTTCTGCCTACTGCGCCATTTTAGGTTTTGTTCGGAATAAAAAAACTATTTTAAAATTGGAACGTGCTACGCACTATACCTAATGCTTGTAACTGTTGTATCCTGTTTTAGTTTTTATTTTTATTCAATTGAAGGTATCCCTTTATTTATAACTACTGGTGGATAATCCATTTTCCAATTACAGGCCTGCTGAAGAGATTCCTTTAGACATAACATTCAGTACAGATCGTTTTTCATGTAAATAATTTAGTATACTTATATACATATTTATGTACATAAATGAACCAGAATGAGACCAATTTCACTGCAAGATGTGGGTCTCCTTCCATCAGAAAGATCCTTAGATATTCCAAAACGCTGATAGAAAGCACTTTGGTGAAGATATTTCAATGTTTCCACAGCCTAAAAGTTTTGTCCTACATAAACTACACACCGGATTTACAGAAAAAAACATAAGTGCCTTTTATGAGAAATATTTTCCATTCCAATTATCCAAGATCGCCTGATATTCAAAATTAAACAAAACAACCATACAAAAAACAAAACGATTCGACCGCTACGTTAAATATAATAAAGCTATTTCACACATGACGTTTGTGTAGCCGAAATTGAAATATTAAGTTATTTTGAACATACAGCTAAATATAATAATTAATAAATGTAAAACAGAAGCACACGTGTAATAATGTTTTTGATTACAGTATTGGATTAAAATTGTTTTTATAATAACGAAAAAATTTGAACATAGACTGTGATATAATATTATGCTCCGTTAACAAAAAAAAAATACTTTGATTACAAAAAAAAAAATTATTTTCCAGAAATCAGACGTAGGTATATGTTACCCGTTCAAATCCCAAGTCGGGTACTGTTGGATTTTTCTAACTTAGATTTCTAGTAGAAATTTTTGGTAGTAATTCGGAATCTGGATCTGGCGTCTTATGTGTGGCACCAGACCTACCACCTATTCCATTGTGGGACGTAAACGTAACTAGTAAAACTTGGGAGAGTGTACTACACTAATCTGCCTACCCCTTCGAGGATTACAGGCGTGATGTTAAGCTTCACAATCATCAATATCATTGTTATTGTCATCATCAGAATCAGCATCATCACCATTGAGCTTTCTATCATCTCACTTTTGCTAACGAGTCTCTTAAAACGTGAAAGGTCAACGACAGGCTACCGCGTCAATTCCAGCCAAGTACGCGTTGGCAGAATCACATCGGTTTTACCATTCCACTGTTGGAATACAACTCTAGTTACGGCAAGAGTTAAAGGCATAGCCTGTCACACTGCCAAGTGCGGGTTAGCATACTGTGACGCATGCCAACGCCTTCGGGATTTTTTTTTTAATTTCAGTTTCATATGCGTCAGTGAACATTATGAAGAACTTTAAGGTGTGCGGGTTCTCTAGCGATGTTTATGTCTTGAGCCTTGTAACATGATATACATTAATCAATTCGGATGAGCACTATTATTTTAAACAACCTTGAAGTATTCAATTAATGCTTGCAAAACAATTTTTTTCCTCGCTTACCGTAACAAAAAAAAATAATTTGGTATAGACATACGTGCGATTTTTTTTTCATTCCGAATGTTAAGTGAATCGTGCTTAAAGGATAATTAGGCCTTCGGTATACTTAATCATAAAGCGCGTTAATAGGCCAGTTTTGATAGCGATTTGCGAAAGACTGCAGGCAGATGCTGGATGCGGCAAGCCGAGGACAGGGCGCGATGGAGCTCATTGGGGGATAGCTATGTCCAGCAGTGGATAGAAATAGAGTGATGATAATGCGTCAAAACCGCTGAACCAATATAAAGGAATTTAAATGTTTTATTTTTTGGTCGGAATATATAACAATCAATTAATATTAGTCTATTTCATTTACAAATATCATATTTATGGATACGAATGACACCTCAA
>DWDT01001052.1:0-17246 GCA_018245595.1 Microceris scylla | reverse complement strand
TATGGATAAGTTGCAAATATCTTTCATGAAATAATTTTAAATACAATTACATATCTAGTATAAAGTATAGCTCCTTTATATTTAGCAATCAAACAGGCAGATGGGCCATCTGACGTTAAGTGGTCACCGTCGCATATAGACATTTCCCACACCCGAAAAGTGGCCAATGCGTTGTCTGTTATGAAGGAGAGTTTTATATAAATAGGTACATATTGTTTGTGTATATGTTTAATGATTAAGGTAACAATGAAGCCCAAATGACCGTCCCTCGCTCAGATCAGTACATCGTTAGTTCGTCAACGGTCTCTTCAGCTTGTCATATTAACCATTAAGTTTGGAAGCGCAGTGTCCATAAATCACGCCAGCAGAAGATATACCGACTGCCAGAGCCCACACCGTACAGTTATTAATTAACGGCTCACCGGCCACCGCTCGTCCATCCCCGCGATTAGGGACACTGGTAAATACTTGCTCATAATAATATATCGACAAGTTGGAGAGATAATTAATAATAGAGAAATATGTATAACCATGAAGGAATACATCGTTGGTAAACTTACATCCTTTAACATAAAAAAAAATCACGAAATTTTTACGTAAGGGTAGGTGGAGCTTAGTTATCGACTTAGTCACTCCTACGCGTTCTTCATTTATGTAGTATAAAGGATGTGAAATCTGCCATCCTGCACTTGGCTGGCGTAGGAAAGTATAGTCTTGACATCGTTTTCATTCTGAAAAGAGATTTTAAAGTGGAAAGGTATGTTAATAATGATAGTAGTATGACTTTGAAAGAGAAAATGTGTAGAACCTATCTCTATCTTCAACTCTATCTCATTTCCTCTAGTAGATACTCTCTGTCTCATTTCAGAAAAGTTTCACATTGCCCGTAAAATTGTTTTTTAGCACTACCTATAAAATTTGTTATACAATATTTAAATATTATATTTCAATAGATTGGTAAATAAATTTAGGAACATCCTTTTCAAAGTAAAAGTAAATAAATACGAGTACCAACTAAAGGCGTCAGTTCGTTTATTTCTTATTTATGCTTCGTCACGAATACTTTCAACATTACAAATATCTATACAAACTGAATGTATATTCAAATTTCGATTTAAAATATACCAGAAAGGATTTTGAAATATTGTTCCTTAACTCATTTTTAGGGATAGCCCGTTTAGTTTTGGGCCTGTACGGGCCTTCATCATGAGTTCCCGCCGATTGCAACGAGGTCGACGTCTAGGTAGCCGGTACAAATATAACCATTTGTATAGACACTCATTTAATAGTAGAAAACATTTCCCTAAAACCCCGTAACTGGGGCCCTGACCTCGAACCTCTCTTCTCTCAGTGTATTAGATCGCCATAAAATGCATCGGCGTTAAAGCACACGTCATTTCACATATATGGTTAGACCGTATAGCTATAAACTTGTAAGGCGATCCTCAGACACCACGCGCATCACAGGCGAAGACCTCTCAAGAGATAAATGGTAAAAGTTAAACTTACCGTTATAGTAATTTAGAAGTAACATACTTTTGGAATAAAAACGAATGTAGTGTGAATGATACAATGTATTACCGTCTGCCCACACACACGAAGTCTACTGACTGGTCTATTGATTAGTGGTTATTATCTCTGCTGCTGGGCCGGATTTAGTTGGTGCGATTCCCAGAACAAATATTTGTGTTATGATCGCTAATGTTCCTTTTGTCTGGATATAAAATTATCTTTATAAAAGTATGTATTTAGAAATTTATATATATAGAAGTTTTGTCAGGTTTTTTGTTATTGACAGGGTGTACCAAGTTTGAGATAAGATAGTGTGCGAGTTAGCCTAAGATATTATTATTATTACGTACACATCTAAACTGCGAATAGGATCCCTTGTCAATTCATTTAAACAATATAACGTAGAAAATTGTAGTTATACGCCGTCAATAAAACGATTACTTTGGGGTGTAGGCAGAAAGGGAAGGGAGGACCCGATTGGCGGGCATTTAACATGTTTTGCAGGAAATTGGCGCGAACGGCGGCTGCAGTGCGATCCTACCCTCATACCGATTCCGTAATTATTAGTCCCGGGTTTATAGTTGCGGAACTGGAATGCAGGCTCGGGTCTGCTGGAACTTGAGCGCCGTCGGCCAATTACTTTGTGACTAAATGAAAAGTTTATTAAAAGGAAGTATGTAAATGTATGTATATATATTCTGATACTGTATTCGTGTATTTCGCTGTGTAATTGTTTTCGTTTTGTCTCTTGTTATTAATGTTATGGATAGAGTTAATTTGAAAAGTAGTATATTACATATCCAGTGAAGAAATAATTTTATTGTTAACTATCACAGAAATAGATATACAATGAGTGACACGTAATTAGCTTAATAACGAAATACCAACGGTGGTTGCGCCGTTCAACTGATTTTAATGTTACGAAACTCTTTTATTTCACAGCCACATATGAGCTAACAAAATTTCACATTCAATAAAGTGCACGGACGCCACAAAGCACTCCAGCGCTGTCGCCAATACAATATTTCGTTCCAGGATTTATTTCCACCAGAAATTGAACAGCCGAGCGCGACGCCGCCACCGTTAAAATATATTAACGTTTTAAATTCAAACCCGGGCGGCGTTCGCGCGGCCGAAATTGAATAAATATTTTGTCGTATTTGTTTCAATTATATTATATGTATGATTTACTGTTGCCTTTCTTATTTACACATATGTTATATACGTATATTATATTTGTATATTCATTCAAGGCAATGTATTTTCATGTACGCGATATAAACTCTCAAATCCTATTCACTACTTACTACGCTGGCTCAGCGACCCGAAGTGGATCTTGGCCTCCGACATCAAAGTACGCAATTCTTCCTTATTCTTTGCCCTATCTGACCAGTCGAGCAGCCCCAGCTTTAAGGTCTTTGGCGACTTCGTCTTTCCAGCGGTACCTTGGTCGATCCACCGGGCGGCGACCGGAGGGTCGACCTATTAACAAATCCTATTTAACACTCTGAATATTATTTCTGGGGCTTGCTTTGCCTATTGAAGGAAAAAGTGTGCAACGTTCTAGTATAGGTGATTTCGGATTTGCTTTGATGAATCCGTCACGCGAAAAACGCATCCTTTTTATAATATTAGTTTGTACATAGCTGATTACATTACCAAGTAGTCATTTTTTGTGTTTATGGTGTCTTAAGTGTAATGAAAAATTCTAGAGTTGTACGATAAAAGTATCGAGTAATCGCCTTTTCCAATCCATTCTTTCTTTCCTTTTAAATCTTTGTCCAATTGTAAGAAAAATATAGGTATAGCGGTTCATTCTTAACTGGCTTAACACTTTAAAAAGTCCATTTTTTACTCCTCTCGTTAATTACGCCCGACCGTTGTGTAGGTATGTCGCGGGTACATAATTTTGGTCCAAGAGCCCCGCCTCAATATTTCATATTAATGACCAAGATCGGCTGTACCGCGGCTGAATTAATGGGCCAAGTTAGTGCAACAATGCTCAGGTGTCGGTGGCCGTGTAGATTTCATTTACGTTTATTATGGGTAAGGAGGATCAGAAGAATATCAAAGTAACTTTTAACCAACTAAAGTTATCTTTCTTTTGCTTTGATTTTTTTGACACCAGGGAACTACTTAGGTACGTACGTGAAAGCTGCTAATGGCAACAAAAGTTCATTCATAATGCACTAGTTATGGATATACTCAGAATGTTTCGTCTGACAACTGGAACGCTTTAATATGTATATGTTTATTCTACCGAAAACGCGTGAGCACATATTCAAGAACGTCTCCTTTTTCCCTATATGTATTACTGAGAGGGACAGAGTGAGAAAGACTGAAAAAGAGAGAGAGAGAGATAGAGACTTATATATACATGTATATAGCTTAAATTAAACAGCGTTTGTTGGCCGGAATAAACAAAAAACTTCTTTATCGTCCAAACTTTCCCAGTTTCCCAAACTAAGCGCAAGATTGGGGTATTGATGGACTTTCCCCTTTAAGCGAAGAATTGCTTTGACCTCCTTAAGACTGTTACAAAATAAATAGTTAGTAAAACATAAATATTGTTCAGCCGCGATGAGTACCATCAATATATCCAATTATATTACCAGGTAATATTATTTAATCTCTTGTTGTTGCTTAGGTCTTAACAGTCTGCACGTGTACACTTATGATGACTTTCTCACCGCCGAGTTCCGCTTTTCATACATTTATAGTACTTTTAATACCCACTTTATGTTTGATGCTGATAGCAGTCCATGGACGGTCGCGAGCACTTGTAATTTCTGCCAGTTTTTTCACCACTTTCTTCACATAAAAATACAATTTCTTTACCATTATGGCTAAATCTAATATCGTAATAATATAAAATTCATTTGTTACGTTTGTTAGCCTTAGATCTATAACTGAAAATAACCATATATTACCGTGATAATTAATATATTAAAATATTTCTTGCCACTCCAAACTTTTTAATATTGTGATTCTAATACATAAGTTAGCGTTAAATTTTCCATGTTGCTATGAACGTTCATTTATATTCTAATTTCTTCTTATAAACCTACCTACGTAATAAACCTACGTACTTCAATGCGATTAATTCTTAAGTACCCCGAACAAATTGAAATTCCTTTAGATGTTCACCGAATTACTTTTCGATTCGCTGAAAACGATTCCGCTAAACGATTTGTTACTTTTCTTGGAGTGCTCCAGTTTGTATAATTAAGCTTGTATATTTAATCACCACCATCATCGTCATCATTTTATTATCATCAATATCGTCATAAGAATAAGTCTTAGAGTTAAAGGCTAAAAATTTACAATCCCTTTCGAAGATTTTAGTTCGGTGCGTTAATATTTAGATTGGCTCTTAATCTTCGTGTCCTCTTTGAACTTCACACTAGCGCAACGATATATCATATGTCGAACACCAATATTTCATGTATATTTTCCAAAACACCAAGGAATAGAATGGAGCAACAACATTAATATCTCAAAACGGTTGGTTCCACCGACAAAAATAAATCCAGCATCGTCCAATTTATGCTTCAAATGGATGCTGTTAGCGGAACGACATCTAAAGATGGAAGACCAATGTATGATGGATATCATTTCCTCGCACAACAAAAAGCAGATCCTCTCGAATCAAATTTCCATCGGAGCTTATCTGTGAATAACCGTGCGAGCGACGTGAGTGCTGCCGTAATCCGCGAGCAGAAAGGAGAGGCGAAAAAAGCAAATATCATCCATCCATGCATCGGAGATTGTGCGCGTGGTTCATTTCAACGCGATGTGATTCGAAGTATTGATAAATACGTAAGCGGCGCTGTCTCAATAATCTTTGCATGCGGATCACCCGCTCTCAGCACGACAGCTCGCTTTGCATCTTACATTAACGCCTAAGTGATTATTTGCAGACGACAAATTGAATTTCAATTCTTTATGTTTGACGTTCTGAGCTGAGACCCCGTCAGAAAATTGTGCTCCGCGTGAAATTGGACATTATTTATTCCATTACATGTCTAACGATTTATTGTCAGTATTGTCGTGGTGAATTGTTTTAGGCTCTAGGTTGGATTTTTAATAGATATGCTATTTGAATTTAGTCTTGTAATTGAAGGATAATGTAATTTAAATAGTTATTATAGGACTTAAAGTTGGGTCATCATCATGACCACCGTTATAATCAGCCTTTTTTTTAAGTTCTCATGAACTAATCTCACCTCACCTTTAACGCTCTTAAACTTACTTGTCGTAAATTATCTGTTATTATGTTATTCACCTTTCCTTTTCATCACTGTACAGTAGGTATGCTTGGATGTTTTAGACATAAAAGTTAGAATTTAAAGGCGCTGCAGTATTTCCCCCTGACTTGTCACATCGTAGTGCATGTAGACCTGAAATACAGAGAATTCAAATGTATGCATAGCACCTTCCACGTCGAGCATGGTTCACGACTCGCTGCTCAAATCGGTCAAGGCAATTTCGATACGTCGCCGAACGTTGCTCCAGGCGAAGATTCTCATTGCATCACCAACTCGCGTCCAACAGGTCGTGATAAAATATGATAACGTGATCTAAATTTCAGCCGACGTTCCCCGAGAGCGAAATGCCGTCCTGCTATGTCAGTGCACTTTAGATCCAATAGTTTCTAACATGATTTATTTTGTACCCAGATTAAAGTCAATGTTCACTTTGAGGCGATACCAATGCAACAAACTTTATAATAAAATGTTATGGAAAAAGGATTGCTTTGAATCCATGTTATGGTTCTAATAATAAATGTGTCAATTGCCATCTTTGAAGACGCTCGTGAAGATTTATTAGAGTAGGTACTACATAAAGTCAAAAGCCAAAAAACTAAAAATTCTACTAAAACTGCATTCGAATATTTGAAAAATATCGTATTACAGCCCATTTTTAATATTAAATTGTGGGATAGTTTATGATATATATTGATTCTCAAGTGTGATAGAAAAGTGTAATCAAAATTCCTCGTCATTCTACTGTCACCGATGACCGAGTTTACCTTCACTTTCCATGAAAAATGAAAAAAGTTTCGAAAATTTCAATGAAACAAGATATATCAATTTTGTTTTCGTGCCGGAAATTAGTGAGCCAATCTATTTCGAAATTTTATTACCTAAAGAAAGAAAAATTGAACGAAAAAGTTTTCCATTTACACAAGATAATTTTAATGATCAAGATCAATTCTGATATATTCATTGCTACCTATGTTCCTAGCCCTGGATATTTCCAATTCATTTCCAACGCTTATAAGTTGTATTACTTCAGACTCCAGAAGGGTATAACCCTCTTTTAACTTTATCATTATCATCATCACGATTATCATCAATCAGAATAAAAAGTCTTAAATCAAAGTTTAGTTTCACTGGTCGAATGTCAGTCCAAGATCCCAATCAGCAATCTATCAAATCTTCGGATATTTGTTCATAGATCTGTCGTTACGGAATCCTATGTGAATTATATTATGCGAGGTACAAAAGTTCTCCAAGCATTGGTCAAAAGTTTAGTGAAAGCTTTGAGAGAACCATATCTGTAGTTGAATGTTACTAATCACACTATTCAGACCAAATCGCAAGCATTTTTTATGACCGATGCAGCCGTTGTAATGACCAACTTCAAGTTCAACATTTATAGTATGTACATATATCTGTTAACTAAGGACAAGGGCTTGCCGGAAAAATGCTTTCGTGATATTTATAAAATATCATCATCATCATCATTAGCCTACTCCCGTTCACTGCTGGACATAGGCCTCTCCAATAGCACGCCACTGAGCTCGATCTTCAGCTCTTCGCATCCAACCACTGCCGGCCACTTTGCGTATGTCGTCACTCCACCTAGCAATCCGTAACATACATACATAAATTAAACTCGCTGTTATAACCACGTTATAACGCAATTGGTGACGGTTTTAAAATAATTTAAACAGATACATCACACGTTGGTCAATGGGAGAGTCAAGTCTCTCAAACCGATGTGCGTGTATAAAGCGTAGCGAATGTAGAGATCGATAGAGATATTTGGAATTTGGTTTACTGTATCTACCCCGTGAGGTGAAGGGATATCATTACAAAGACTTGTTCTGAAAAGATAACGTTATCAGACATATACTCGTACGCGCAGTACAGTTTTAATGTCAAAGAAAACTTTATAATGCATATTTGTGGACAATGTTTACAGAATCATCGTAGAGGCCAATAAATGTGGTAGTTACTGTGTCTGTTAACTGTGTCACGTCACGATGTAAATGTGACGTAGTCAGTGGTAACGCGAGCTGTTGATGGGCGCTTGGCATGTCCCAAACGGTTAATGCACTGTAAGTTACACGTCGGCGGCGTCGTTAGGAGTCGTTTGTGTTAATTTCTGTACAATTGTAACTTACATATGTATTTGTAGTGTACTCGTTGTTCCCTGCGCTTGTTAAAAACACATTTTCATTAAAGTTTCAAAGTACAAAAGGTGTTTTTTGTTTTTAGTAGGGTAACAGATTAGTCTTTGATAGTTAAAACTGCAATTAACAATGATTTTCTTCTGTATATGTTGAGTAAATAATGTATTTATGTTGTATACGTAATAATTTGGGCTTAGCTTACCACAGATACATAATAAATGAAATGATAACAAATGCTAATTTTTTCATTACAATCACACACATTCTCCTACTGAATTATAATTATATTAAATGAGAATTATATTATTTTTGCAAAATTATTAAAATTAAGTAATTTGTGTATTTAATGAACCCTAATGAAGTCCACTTAGCTCGCAACACAATGTGGTCTGCGAATATTGGTCACGCAAGCAAACGGGTTTAATTGCTACTTGAGATTGACGCATAGGCAATGTAATTATAACTATTAGGCACCGTTTCAATCTGTACACGTGTGCAGTTCCCAATTAGCGACACGTATTGTGTGTAGTGGGTGCAGTGTTATTATATACAAATTAAGATAACTATACAAGCGATAATAAAACTTATGATGTAAGTCGTAAGGTGTAATATTGCCCGCAACTAGTCTAAATTAGAGGTCAGTGAGGTTGTGGGATATTTGTGGTATTAAAATTATTGAAGAATCGCAGTCGTACAAATCTGCCGCTTGGAAACAGGGATTGAGGTTGATGAAACTATGTAACTTTATTTATGATTATTAATAGGAATATTGGTGTAGTTTAAATTTTTCTCCCAAAAATATTGTTCTTGTAACATAGGGTGCAGTTTTTACTGTTTAGGGTATTTTTTCTGCTTATTTGCTTTCATTTTGCATATAAATTTTTAGTTTTGAGATTCATTACTGTTTACCATGTAGTCTTTTATTAAACAATCTGAAACTCTATTTTATCTCATTTCTAACACGATTTAAAACTAGTTGCCTCTATTATAAGAAAACAACAATAAATACGCATTATTTATTAATATAAAGAAGTAACTGATCGCCCGACCGACCAAAAACTCAAAAAATACGAGCAACAAGGGAATGGCTCTGGCTTGAGGCCAAGTAGTTCATTAGCGCAATACTAATTGAATGTTGTCGCCGGAGCGAGGAGCCCGAGTCACTCTTAACTCGCTAAAATGTGGCTACTTAGTGCGCTAATCTTTTTAAAATACTTCGTTCATTAATGTTGCAGAAACGGGACAGATCTGTAAGAACCTGATATTATGTTATGGAACATTCGGTAGTCAGTGGATGGTAACAAATTGTTATTTAATATACCTTCATGCACTTCTACACCACATAATACACATGCATACACGTGTTACTTTAAAAATTTAACGTCATTCACTCAACTTACTAACTTAAAGACGCGCCGCTTGCTTTTTGAATATTAATGTAGGTATTGTATAATCGAAATCCATTTGTTTTATCAAGAAAATAGATCCAGTTTCTTCAATTACTTTATTAAATTTTATGTTTTATTTTATATTTCTTAACTATATTCCATCAAATACCAAATTGACTATTACCAGAAATACTAGATTGACTATTAAAGAATGATACAATACCAAATTAATAAACAATCTCGCTAGTCGTAAATAAATTAATTAGTAAGTAAACTGTCTATTTACTAATATTTACTATTCAATCACTACTCAGAGGTATTTAACAAATTGTTATATAAAAATCCCTAGACACAATAGATATTATCTAATAGTAAGCGTCCTGGTAAATGGTAAAATTTCATGTTCACAATTGAAGACACGAGTTGATGAACGTGGTATGCGATTAATTTGTAAATTCGCAGAAATTAGCTCTTTAATATTTGTAGGTACATTTCGGTGACTGCGTATCCCTCGAACATAATACCTTCATACTCGTACACTATCCAATTTCATTTCTAAACGTATTCCTATTAACTTTAAATGAAAAGTAGACGGGGAATATTATGTAATACGTTTATTAATGTTATAAATTAAAGAATAAATTTTTTTTGTGTTAATTTTATCCACTTTTATACATATTTTTATATAATCAACCGTTTTCATCGTCATCATCATCAGGCTATTCCCGTCCGCTGCTGAGGCCACTGAAGTAGCACCGTCTTCATTTTAAAATTTAAATTAAAATCATGACACATGTTGGTACATACATTTTTCATTTAAACCACAAAGTGTCGACAAACAAATGCAATTGATTAAGGCGTGTGAACACAAAATCAATAATATCTTTCTATGGATTTTTTCTTATCTATTCCCCTTACATTATCTTTTCCAATTTTTATATTTTTATTATCATGCCAATTCTTATATAATTTATCTTTAAACAGGATATTATAAGTACTTACATCTGCGAGATGCAATTCAACGAAAATGTTCTAACTAAATACTCTGAACACTCACGCTGAAAATGCTACTTCCTTTACGAAATTAAACCTACTACTTACTACCTTCACTACAAATTGCGGTTTTAAAGGTTTTCTCTCCAGTAGCCTAGATCACGCTCCAGGATGCTTAATTATTCAAAGAGAACTCCCTTACTTAATAGTAGGTCAGGAAGCCGTATTAAATATTCACTTGCATATTAAAGACACATAAACTCATGTTTGTGAGATACATTTCGTATATTGCATATTCCGTTTTAGTTTTAGTATTTCAAAATAAATTGATTTCGTAAATGATAAAATATGAATTTTTTCTAAATGTCGCTCTTTATCCTTTTACGTTTGAACTAATAAAAGTTATCGTCTTTTGTCTTCGCCTTTTGATTTTACACTTTTAATATTAACATTCAGTCCGGGAATGAATCCATAGCTCAAGAAGATTTTGATCATGTTCCAGCAAGCCTCACTCATAATTGTAATCGCCAATCAGTAATAAATTTATCCATCGGTCATTAACAGTCGTCACAGTCTTCCGCCAAATTTTGATTATTATTAACAAACGGGAAGCTGCTGGATTCGGAAGGACCACAAGAATTTGCACCAATCAGGGGAGGCCTATGGCCAGCAGTGGACATCGAGATGCTGACGATGAGGATGATGATTAACAACCTAGTATTGCACGCCTTTAGTGACTTACAAAACATTAAGGTAAAATATTAATAAATTAAAAAGGAATAATATGAGCACTAATGGATACTAACGTCATATGATTGAAGCTGAAATAAATGAGCTCATTTTTCCTTACTATTATAAACATAATCTCACCTAATATTTATTATATAATTGGCCTGATAACCCATTGGTAAATGTATCTTAGTACTGACTCTATTATGCATTCGATTCCATACTAGGACAAATACATGTATACTGTGTTGAGCACAAAGTATTTCATGTGTTTGGATGTAAAAATATTTAAAAGAGTATTTATATAAAAAATGTTTAGGTATATGTAATTCATAAATTGTTACATATAACATAGGATCGATTTAGTTTTAAATCCAATAGCGATGATGTGCGAGTAACTATAGACTATGAGCATTGACTTTGACGAATGACCAAGTATACGAAATTAAAATTAAAAAATATGGAGTTTCGGTTTGCGACCTACGAAAACAATTGTTTGTAAGGTGGGAATGACAGCAGTTGAATTAATTTGATCAATATTTTGACTGTATATATTATGAATGACGTTATATTGATATGTATTGACCTTGTATAAGTTTTTTAACGCATAAAAAATAACGGTTGCACTATGTCGCCATTAAACACTTTAACGACCCCTTTGGCGCAGCAGTCACCCTCAATATTCCTGTCCGCTGCGAAAAACGTCCCGAGCTTGAATCCCGGCCGAGCATATTTGAATAATCAATTAAATCATCTGTTGTGACCTCTAATGTCTTTCTAAATGTCTACATGTACTTGTCCATGGCACCAAAAACAGGATATTTCAATATGAGAGCGTGTGTTTTTTTTGCATCGCATTGCTCTTCGCTTCTTTCATCCTGAATAATGAATTATTTTGTAAAAGTCACTATGAATATGATGGCCACTTAAGCGATAAGATGCCATAAATATCTCATACAAAAAACTTAAGTACAGACTTGCCGTATATGCAGGCTTTTACGCCGTACGGAACATAAATAAATTATTTAAAAGCATAAGCATCGAGAGCTTAATCGTATGAACGGCCACCATTAAAAGCCTTTTACATTTACAACAGAATTTTATCTGATAATAAACTACATATTACTTAAAGTACATAAAATGGTTTTAAAGGTATTAAAGATCCCATTCAAAGTAATGAAGCGAAACCAGCAGTAGTTTTGAAGCAGCGGTCGAAAGAGGTGGAATACGAGCTTAAAAATAATACTTAGAAAGTAAAAGAGAAATGAAAACCTTTATACATTTACCTAATAATGTATGATAAAACGAGTATTTCTCTTTTTTAAAGTAATATGGTGGATACTTTAATTAAAGACTCAAAATTTATTCCAATTTGGTGTGTAGAAATTACACTACAACAGCGGTGATTAATTTGGCTAAGCTAGAATGAAAATTTGAGAAAAATGCAAAAATTTCAACTTAGTGTTATTTTGCTGACATCGACATTGTACCTGCTTGGAATAGATAAAGGTATTATGTTACCAATGAAAATAAAATTATTCCACAAGATGGTCAGTTTCTTTGTCGCTATTGCTTTGGTTGTGGCTATCTTATGCGACAACGTGGACAAAACCTTCGAGATTATGCTATGGAACGCCGTCTACTGTCTCCAGTACCTCATCATTGTGGTTTATAATGTGTTCTATGAAGGAGGAACAATAATAAATATTTCCAATAATTTAAAAAAAGTCGACCACCATCTGTATATTCCCAAGGAAAGAATAACCATAGGCCTAGTAATATCTGTCTTAACTAGCGCAGTGATTATACAAAGGCTATTTTTGACTTTTGCCTTAATGTGGGGGCGTGACGAAAATTCTTCGTCGGTATATGTAACACTTGCTTCCCAAATTTGCCTTAATATAATAGATCTAGAAACTGTTTGGCGATTATTTTTAGTATTGATAGTAAAGTACAGATTACAATACATTTGGATAATGTTAAAAGAAATATTCCCGAAGGAATGGTTTGAGGAGCCAATGGTTAGTGTTCTATTACCAGAAGTAAAGTTTCAAAAAAAACAAAAGGATGTAGAAATACTGAAATTAGTCGAATCGTATGAAGCACTAGCGGACACAGCAGATGACATCTCCCGAAACTTTCAGTTGGTTGTAAGTAGGAAATTTATTGGAATGAGAACTTTGACGTGTAGTTGGCTCGATAACTAGAATAAGTTTCTGTGCCAAGGAATTCGATTTCATTGGGTACGAACCTCTGGAAAATGAGGAAATGTTTATTTCTGTTATGTTATGTTAGCAGAAATTTGAATACCACACAATTCTTTCAATAAAACTAAGTGGGGTCACTTTGCCTTGAGATCTGTAATTCGACTTAAAGTACTATAATTTTTTTTTTCTTAGCCAACAAAAATATCTTGGTTGGATAGTATTGTATGTACATCCTATACATACGAGTATTTTTAAAATATTAAGGAGAATTAGGTCTACATATGAAAGCATAAAATGCTTATAATACATACAAAACACGATTATAAAAAGTGTTTATGATATTGTTATTATTTATTTATTTACATTTTATTGTAATACCGACGGTCTACGTACTTTATACCATACCAACCATGTCTGTTTGTATATACACTTATCATACGAAAGTTTCTAAACCGATTTTAACAAAATTTGGTATCATTATAACTTATTACCGCTATCAAGTTATAGCATTTTTTTGAAGCAAGAAAACTCTTTATTTCCACGACAGCCACTAAGAATCTTTAGATAAGAAGTGGTGCGTACTAAAATTTTCATAACGATTTGAGCATACACTGGAAAATAATTTGACACAACTTTTTAAATTCGTTTTTCAATTTTCAGTTCAGCGCACACCTTTGTAGTAATACAATGAAATTATTCATTTTGATATATCGTTTCATGTTTAGCTCCAGTAAAGTGGTAAGTTATTTGCGATTTTAAAACAGTACCAGTATTATTTCATTAATATGAATATATTTCGATTTTACTCGTCAAAAGCAGAATCATTTTGGTTTGCGTTCCATTTTACGAAACCACTGTTTTGATGTTAATTAAAGTTTAATAATTTTGTGAAATTAAATTGTTTTACGCAAATGAAAGACGCGAGAGATATATTTATAATATGTTCATGATCAGTTTTGTATAACATTTCATACTTCGTTACACTCAATAATAATTATTACACCACAGCAAACTTCACAGGTCTTTTCATGAGTGATTTGTGATAAATGTCTTTTTTTAATCTCTGAAAGGACACATGGTTTGGTTGAAACAACGTCCATAATTAAACTCTGTACTAATGCTTCTTGGTTTGATTCATGTTAAGTATTTATGATTCTTAAATATCTTCCCAAAAATCGATAAACTTTCATATTTCAGGGCAACTTAACATCAGTTCTTTTTTCTTTTATATTCGGAATGGTAGTGGATTTCGCCATAAATTTCACACCATGTGTCATTGCTGAGATCTGCGAGAACAAAATGATGGAAATAAAAACTATTTTGGTTCGACAAACTTTACGCACAGGTTTGATATTTTAAAATAAGTATGTATTATTAAATGAGAGATAACTAAATTGTAAGACCCGGCTAACAATTCAATAGTTACAGTAATAAAAAATTCATTAGTAATAAAAAAAGATAATATAAAAAATATCACTGCTGTAATCTCCGGAAAAGGCAGGCAGAGGGCTGTAGTTCACTTGGGATGTACTAAACCACTACACCACTAACGTTTACGTCCCACCATGAAATAGGCGGTGAGCCTATTCCCACGAAAAGAGAGATATCCAGGCTCCGAGC
The DNA here is from genome assembly GCA_018245595.1 of Microceris scylla. Taxonomy (NCBI): domain Eukaryota; kingdom Metazoa; phylum Arthropoda; class Insecta; order Lepidoptera; family Hesperiidae; genus Microceris; species Microceris scylla. The sequence continues at coordinate 2,376 of DWDT01001052.1, read as the reverse complement.
TACTACTAAAAATTTCTACTAGAAAATGTAAGTGAGAAAAATTCCATAGTACTCGACCCGGGTCACATCTAGGACCTTTTTATCAACAGTAGCGCTTGCAACCTGCAATAAAAAATAAATGACGATAAAGATAATATACTCGGAGATGATGATAGTGACGAATGAGAAACATTGTATTAATTAATTTTAATGCATAATTCTGCTAACTGAGATTTCCATTGTCATCTTATAGACCGTAGAAATCCCCTTAAGTACAAAACAAAAAGAGCTTTTTTACATCAAAACATGCGAATGTTGCTAGACGACTTAATTTAGATTTAAATGTTTTCTCTACAGTATACAAATGTTTCGTGAGTGCTTATACAAATAATTATAAATGTACCCGCTTAACTCACGTACGTTTTTCGGGGTGGCCCGACTAGTTTCCGTCGCGAACAAGCGCCGAGAGCTCATGAGGAAGGACCTCGTACAGGTCCGAAAGTAGTCGGGCCACCCCGAAAAACGTACGTAAGTTAAGCCGGTACATTTATAATCACAGTATACAAGAGTGTACTGATATTAATATCACTTGAATGGTCATTGATATGGTGAAATAGATACTACCATAGTTCACTAACACGCATACTGATACCAATAGAAACTAAATCAGCGTTCTTGTTTCAGATATTAGAAAGAAAGAGCAGGCCGTAATGGAACGATTTATAAGCTTGATCAATGTTCGTCCGATATCATTCTACCTAATAGGTATTTACAAAATTGACGCTTCTCTAATTGCAGCCACGATCAGTGTTTGCGTTACATATACGATAATTCTGCTGCAATCTTTGATTACACAGTAGAAACAGTTGTGGTTTTTATTTTATTTGATAGAATAGGCTAATGGACACTACAGAAATCATCATCACTATCAGCCTATTCACGTCCACCGCTGTACTTAGACCGCTCCAATAGCACGCCTCTTAGCTCGACTTTCGGGAAAATGGCAATATGGAACATCTTCGCTATCGAAATAGTAAAGGCTAATAGAAAAGTAATGATTTTTATTTAATCTGTAACAAAATATACCCAAGCAGTCCAAACAGAATATAGTGCAGGCACGGTTACCTATTTTCAAAAAGTAAGAAGTGAAAGGTTTTTTTTCTTTTGTTCCACGTTCAAAAACCCTCGTATAACCCATTGTGACGTTTTTTACCGTACATATTATTTTATTTATCTTCAATTATTCGTCGTTTCAATCTATTTTTTTGTTTCATATTGCTATCTTAAATCGCATTTTTACATCGGCAAATAAATCTTCTATAGATTTTCTCGTTTCTTTCTGAATCAAACTTAATTAATAGCACGTCTTACCCCTTAACCTAATTCCATTACCAGCATCAATGTTACGTCTAAATTCTGGTATTTCCTACGTCGAACAAATGTTTCGGCACCTGTGACCTCTTTTGTATCAATGGGATGTCTACCATTGGGGTCAAAAAGCCGACGTTTTTTTACGTATCTCTTTCTTAGAACCTTTGTCTAGTTCTGTAAGTGGATAAATCGGTAGGCCTACCAATTTTAATTACGAAAATCGATTCCGAATTTAATTGCACCCATAGACATTTATTTCCAAATTATCTTTATTGGAAGATTGGAAGATACAATTTAAAATATAGATATAATGTCTAAGATGTTTGCCTTACATAGAGGTATGAACAAAAAAGCCAATTTCGTATAAAGATAAAGAATACAAATAATATCAACACTGCTCACACCGATATGTCATTTAGCGATTTGGAACGCAAATCCGGAACAATCCAGTTATTGCTTCTCTATTCCGTTGGCACGGCAGCCCTGTTTCAGATAGGGTTGCTGTGCCACATGGGGCCCAAGATTTTAAGGATAACAAAACTGTACTTGAATATTTGCTTGTGTCCTTGGTATTTTGAATGTCATAAATATCTAATAAAATATTACTAAAATGCTAAATTACTCTTTCTTGACATCTGCCTTCATTCGTCACAGTAGTTTGCTGTTATATAGCTTTGGTACCTTCTATACCGCTAAATTAAAAAACGAACTTGTCATCAGTTGTAGCTAAGCTTTCAGACTTCTAACTGTATCCGATATTAATGCTCAACGTTATGACATTTTTTAAATTTCGTAACATAAATACTTTTAGATCGGCGTGAGTAATACATACTAAAAATAATATAAGACTAAATACTAAACACATTGCGATCGTCTTTGAAGTTTGGACAGCCCTAGCTGAGCAGCACATTGGGAACACATATTGATTTGGCCAGATTCGATACCGGTCTAACTGATTAGAAATGTACGTCCAGCAAATTTATAAGCGAGCTGATTGGTTCCAACTGACCCGAAGAAATTAATTCT
>DWDT01001051.1:0-17250 GCA_018245595.1 Microceris scylla | reverse complement strand
CTGCCACTTCAGCTTGCTAATCCTTTGGGCTATGTCGATAACTTTAGTTCTCTGTCGGATCGCCTCATTTCTGATGCCCCTGTAATCTCTAATTTTGAACCAAAACAGTAATAAACATGCGATATTGTCACAAATTCTTGTTACATTCCAGAGCGTCCGCTTGGCTCAGAAGTTTGAGGCACTTGTCCTCGCCGATCAGCGTTTCGAAATACCTCAAGCTAGAAATTTGGGTATGTATCAACAACAATAGAAGAATACATCATTTTGCATCTCTCCTCTTTAAAGTATTTGCCATCTTTGTATTTATATAAATTTGTTGGTGTGTTTGTCAGCTATTTTTTTAACTGCTAAATAGTTCGACCAATAGAGATTCTATGTTTAAACGCTTCTTTCCCTGACACACTATATTTTTGTTTGCTTGTAATAAAATCTTGACTAAAAGAATCTTATAAGAACAATGTCATTTTAAATAACGGTTGAATAATGGTTATTTCATATATAAATATCTGTCTCTGTTTAGATTAGCTTAAGTTTAGATCGATATAAAAAACTTCCATAACGATCAAATTAAATTTTAGAACATAGGTACATTCAGAACACGGGCCCAAAATTAAATTAAATCGAACATTACTAAACCCCCGTTTGGGGAGGCCTATGTCCAGCAGTGGACTGAGATAGGTTGGCGATGATGGTGATGATTGAACACTACTATTAAAGCCTCATGTCACGATGCCTGTGTCTCTTATAATCATTATTGACTTTGCTAAAAGGGATGGTGGCGTTCCGGTTGAAAGGCGACAATGCACTTACCGAACGCTTGTTGAAGCGCCTCAACGCTCGTGGCTTCATCCATGCTGTCCCTGCCTGTTTCAAGGGCGTCTACGTCATCCGATTCACCGTTACTTCCCAGAGGACCACTAATCAGGATATTCTGGGTAAGAGAAATCACTGTGTATAATAATAATGTATTGCCACTAAAAACAATTGAAAGAAATTTACACCTTCAAAGTAAATACTAGCAATAGGGGATGGCTCACCCTCTATTTGCATGAGACCATAGTCCCGTGCAACGCTGCTTTTCAGTCTCCCCTTGTCGCTCGGAACTTATAACTATATTTTTATAGCAAATTATGTATTTACGTGCTTCTTTTTAACAATATTTTTATCATCCAGGCTCAGTTCCACTTATTAAAGTAAGTCCTCCCTCGAAAAGTTTTTTGGTAGGGTACTTATTGGTCATTATGTCGGTAAACTTTTCCCCAATACTTTGGGCAGCGTACTTCATATTATCTTATTTTCTCTTATTTCGACTATTTTCTCTTATAGACGATTGGAACGAGATCAAAACTGTTGCGTCCGAGATCCTTACGGAAATGTTTGGGTTCGACAAAGGGAACATCGTGGTGCCCAAGAAACCGAGAATCTCTTTGAAAGGTATGCCTATACCTATCTGTACAAAAGATAAATTTTAGAGGTGGTTGTAAGCATTTTTGTGAGTGCAAAAATTTTACTTATTCACTATCAATAACATTCAAAAACTACTGAAACCAATTGGTGGAATTATATAAATTGAAATTTTATTAAAAGATATAATTAATAATCGACCCATTATAATTCCACTATTGGAATACGGGTCTCCTCTCATACTGAGAGGGTTAAGGCCATAGTCTGCCACGCTGGCCAAGTGCGGGTTGGCAGACAAAAGATATAATTGACTAGTAATATCTCCCTCATTAAACATCAGACATACGAGTATGTATTAAAACGTCTTCGAAAGTTGGTACATCGATCAAAACACAGTAATTTTAGCCCCTTAGGTAGAATAATTTAAACGCCATTACCACCAAATTTTATGTTACACATTTTAACTCTATCATCATCATCATCAGCCTACCTCAGTCCACTGCTGGACCTAGGCCTCCCCCAAATGGGGATTTATGCCCGTAATCTTAACTCTATACCGGTTATCATTTCCATTCAGTAACTGAAAACCTACCCAAAAAGTTATAACTTTTTCGTTAATTGCTTTACTTAAATATTGTGTGCATTTTTCTTTAGAGACTCGTGAACTGAACGCGACCTTCGGCACTAGCTTACTTCTGGCCAACAGCCCAATGAGTCCCAAAATTGTTAACGGCACCCACGTTGCTATTTGCGACTACGAGCAAGTTCTGAGCTCTTGTGCTCAGACCTTCGCCCAGCTGAAGATGGAGCCTAAAGACAGTCCTGGTAAGTACACTAAAAATCATAAACTATCTTGAGTTAAAATCTGTCGGTTGAGGTCTTTGTGCTAACCTATTTGTAATTCATAATATATTATACGAATGAATAAAACAGACAATCTGTTGAGAATAAGGAAGGCCCAAACGCGAGCCATTACGAGGTATCAAGTAATATAAAATTTCTGTCGGTTTGCTTCTATGCTTTAATCTAATGTTCTTTTCTTCTTCCAAGTAACTTTCTGAGCTTAAACCCTTCACTAACCCTTTAGAAATGCGTCGTCGGATCCGCGGCATTAGAATGTGTGGCAAGAAGTTCTCACTGGACTCCTGCATGGATATGGTACAGGGTCTTATGGTAGAACAGTCTCTGCCTCTTTGTTCGGAAGAAGAAAGAGAAGACGCTTCCAACGGTGGGTATACATAGGACAACTGATTTCCGGAATATTTTTTAAGCGATCATTAGTGTCATTTTTTTGTCACACGCGTTATATTAAAATGTCACCAAGAAATAAAGAATTTCAAGCTGTTACTTTCTCTCGATCAAAATTAATTGGGTCAAGTTCTATTTTAATATAATTGGTTTATTCTAGGGCCGAAAAGTGAACCAATAGGAGCAAAAAATTGAGGTAATTAAATTAATTCTTAGGTGTCGGTTCTAACATACCAGATAACGTGCTTTACTAACAACTACAATATCGAGCTTTAAAGTATGTTTGAGTCTAAGGCAGGACCAAAATTTTTTTGGACAACCAACTGCTTCCGCTATAGATAGTTTCTTTGAAGAAGATTTCTCTATATGTTTTTTAATTGAAACCAGGATCGAGCCCGGGAGAAAAATCATCTATAACATCGACTCCAGTGACATCTAGCGGAACAATTAAGCAAGATGCCAACGACTCGAACCAACTTCAACTTCCGGGAACACCGTCCAGACAAATTCGCTCCAAATCCGTCGACGCCTCCCTCGCTCGCCTCGCCTTGGACGACGCTAAAATCACCATAGACATGAAAACCAATGAAATAACCATAACACCAACTGGTTCAAAGAAATTCGAAGCCGAAACACAGACGGTTCATTTCAGCCCAATAGACGAGAAGATTAACATAGGTGATAGATTCTCTCAACATTTCGATGGCTACCAAGGCAGAAGCGGCAATGAAGTTACTACTGCTGATGATAAGGTTAGCAAAACCGATGATATAAGCACCAAACTAACTATAAGGGGACCTGGTATTTATATTAAGAGGTTGATTCAGCAGTTCAGTGAAGGTCCGAACGAGGGAGACGACTCTAAACCGGAATCCAACAGAGCGATTTCCGCACAATCTATTAAGGACAGAGCAGATGCTATTTGTAAAAAATGCTTTCATTATAAAGGGAAAAGCTCTAAGTAATTTTTGTTTAATTACTTAATTCTTTTTCACTGGTACATTTATTTTCTATCCTGTACAATTTTAGGGATGCATGTAAAAGAATCTCTTTTATTACCATTGAAAGGTCGACCAAGAGTCAATCATCAAATCGCAAATGGAATCCATACTTTATAGTTCTATAAGATTGCCATTGGCATTTGGGTTTTTATCAAATACCGTTCCATCAAATCGGAATGCGAATTACGCAGTTTGGTCTGACACAATAGAGAGTAACAGTCATTACATCCGGAGTACTTTCTCTCTGTCTGCTATCTCAACTTCCCATAAAATAAATAAAAAAATATATAATTACAATAAATATAATTTATTCATCGTTGTATTACTTGAAACTATTTTACCAGGGAAAACTATTGTCTTTTTGTTATGTTTTCCTGTAGTATGTTATAAAATGTGTACTGGGTAATAATAATAATCGTTGAAAGTTAGCATACATTGAAATACAGTTGAGAATAAAAAAAAAATGTTAACTATATCATGAAATATATTCACACATGACGACGTTATTCGAAATACCATTACTTTTTACAATTTTCTTTTCAATTGTATTTTAATATCACTGCAATTTATAATATTCGAAAAAAAAGTAAAAATATGTTTTTTATTTTTTATTAAATGTCGCTAAGATTAATGTTTAGGTGAATATTAAAAGTCATACGCATATAAATTTAAATAAAATTGTGATTTATTGCATTGGTAATGTTGCAGTTATTTTTAAACTGGCCAAAGCGAGTGGAAAGTCTATTTTAGTTATCGATTCCCTTCTAATCAATCGATTCCTTTCTAATGTAGCGTCATTGCAAACCTTAGACGCTTAGAAAGAAGTGACAGAAACACGTAATTAACAATTTTGATCATGTCAGTTTTACTCCTAAACTTGCTTTATTTCACAACCAAGTGGTTGTAGTAAAAAATTCGTATGAAGACACCATTACTTGTCATCATAGAGGCCATAATTGTCAATGATTGCTTATTATGAATAAATTCTGTAACAATTAGGCCACTGTTAAATGATTAATACTAGTAGCAACCAACGGTTATTGTTACATTTAAGATCTTGGTTGTGTCAATAACAAATATACATTTATATAATGTATAATTATAATTGTATTGCAATTATTGTAACATTTGTAATTATTTTGCGTTTGTTAATATTAGCATATAGCGAAGCGTGTAATTTATAATTTTAGTTCTAAGTTTGATTTCATGCACAAGGTTTTTGCTTGTAATAGATGTAGATTGCTTAAATAATGAAAAATTAATTATTGTGTAATCAGTAGGTATTATGTATTTAATATTGTTGTATATTGTTTGAAATTTTAAATATGTTATAATTGAATATTTTTTTATTTAAATATATTGCGCAAATACCCATTTGTAAATAAATATCTTATGTAAAATAATCGTTAGACAATATTTTAATTACTAACCAATTTGAAATATATTTTCTGAGGCATTAATTTTCTTTTTCAAAAATGTTTGTAGAATAAGGAAATATAGTCAAACATTATAATCATTATTAAATGGTATATAATAAAAATTACTGTGCAAAAATTGAAAAAATATTATTCATAACAAATATTTAACGTTTTGTAAAATTATTGGTATGGAATGTAAAATTAATGAAATTAATAGTGCATTAAAAGCTTAAAATAGTTACAAAAATATGTTAAAGATATATTCGTTAGCTATAATCATTAAAAAATATATCAAAAATATAATATATTGTGTAATAAAAAAAATCAATTTTTAGTACTGCTGTGCACGATCAATAACTTAAAAAAAAAATTATATAATGAATATAACATTAACAATTATAATATTAGCAGGAGATTAGATTCTCTTTCTTGAGACTTGGGTATCGACCCTCATTTGTAGGGTTTGCTTTATTGGATATTATACGTAAATGCTAAAACCTGCGTTGGAACTGAATTTGTATATTGAGGCGTTCCATCACCATGAGGCTTGAATAAAAAATATTTCTCTTATATCCCTTTTAGAAGAATAATTAAATAATGTAAATTAATTATCTGGATTTCTTACTTACAATGTACATTAATGTAATTTGTTGCTGAAAGTATGCAATTTCATTAAACACTGCACTGAATATCGTGGAATGTGTTCTTCTATTTCTGATTATTGTGGAATACAGAATATTCGAATTCAAATCCGTAAAAATGACAATTAGAAATCTTGCAACCTTCATGTTGCAGGCGTTTAGGGACTTCTGAGGCCATTACTTATAATATTTATACAAAGAAGAACATTAGCAGTTTTTAAATTTTAAGTCAGATAAATTAAATATTCTCTCGGATATTAAATGAGAATTAATATAATTTTTGTTTACAACTATTCTATAAGAAAATAAAATAAAAATAAATACGTAACATTCGTTAATAATTTAGGAACCTTATTTATTCATACTTACTGCTCCAATGTATTCCAAAAATATGTGTATTTAAATTTGATTCGAAAATATAAATGCAATATTAAATTGTAAATCATATACTCCCATATATATCCCACAGTACTCGTGTTTACTGACTACGTAACAACTGTTGATGAAATGTATTGGAATAAAATTTATATATAATTATAATAAAACTTAATAAAATTTAAGTTATAATTTAAATAAGTGATGTTTAAGTAAATTACTGTAGCATGTTCTCAATTAATGTAACATAAAGCTTAATATATAATCATAATATAAAAACATATAAATGCAATATGGAAATAAATGTTTAGCTGCAATTATTAATGAGCTATATTTTATAATTATTATGTAGCTAATCTTGATGTTCATATTAAATGTATAAAAAGATTAAGCCAAAAGGAAGAAGATACGTTATACATATAACTATGCTGCAAGTCTAATTACTATTACAACATAGGTTATATTATACCTGTGTATGCTGTCATCGGCATTTTTTATTTTTCAGTAATACGTGCTATACTTTTTAATAATCTAGGGTTTCAAGCAGAAAATTATGTAACAAAGTTATGTTAATTTTATTTCTTTATTATTATGTTAAATAGCATTTAAGAATTCTGATCATTTGTTAACTCTGTTGTTTATGTATTAGCAGTACATATTCCATACATACATATGTATGTATGTATGCGTTGGGTCATTTATTTTGCTAGAGAGCGTGGACTCCTCTGACGTGACAGTATCTCTTCCTTTGGTCCGAAATATTAAAAAACAAATTCAACATGTTTCATACAAATGTAGAAGTTTTGCGCAATAAATATATTTAGCGAGGCAATGGACATTTTGTTTAATTTATCCTTTAATTAACGCACGCTCAGCGGAAGGGTTGCGGAATCCTTTTGGGGGATGTCTGTGTCTAGCAGCGACCTGAGACACGATGATGGCGATGATAACAATGGTCATTTAACATCGTAGTACACTCCAACGGTTCATCAGTGACGTTTATATCCCACTACTAGAAATTTCACGCTAGAAAAATCAAAGTGCGATTACTCGGATTTATCTGCCGTGAAATGCGATCACGTGTATCGTATACCGTGAGCTTCAATCACTTGACCAACGAATCAGTCGAACAGTCACTACGCTACAATAGAATAGTAAATAATTAAAAAGTCACGTTATGAAAGATTGGCATATTATGATTCTTAACGTATTATTAAAATTATGATGTTGTCAAACTTAAACGATGAAAAATAAATCAAAGGTCTACTAGAATCATGAAATTATAATTACGCAAAAAATTATCGATTTAAAATGTGTTCGAAAATTTCTAGTTTCCAACATTAAAAAAAACAGACTTAGATTAAAAAAATAAACTTCAACTTCTTATATATTTATTAAATGCATAACAGTCACAAGTCCAACATTTCTTACAAATATATTGAGCGATTCATATTACAGAACAAAATTGGTACAAGAAATACACAAACAGAAAATTATATACAATATTAAAATAGTAATTTAAAAAAATTCTCGTTTATACCTAGATGCATCGATTGAATAGAGAAAATAAAAATTACAAAAAAAAAATAAGATAATTAAAAGTTAAAAATATTATTTCATGCTTTAATTTTTATTTATCTATATATTTAACAAACATAATGAGTATTTAATATTGCGTTACTTATGTTTATGAAAGCAAAAGTTCTTTTTTTAACGTCAATAAGTAATAATATTTAAGTTATTAGTATGCTCAATAAATTTAAAAAGGAATCAGAAATGTTACAAGAAAATTGTTTAACAAATAACAATCATTTTGCTATATTCAGTCTTAACAACTATTTAATTTTAATTTAATTTATTCTAATATAAATAAATAAATGATTTCTATTGTACAATATAAAATTATCATAGCTGATATATTACAGAAGTCATTAAACATTACATTCAGTTTAGGCTGTTGTTATAAAATTAATTACGAATTTAAAAATATTTAAGACACCTCGTTTACGGATGTTCCAGAATTTTAATAAATATTTTATTTTTACGTATCAATAATACTCGTATTTAAACTTACAAAACTTTAACAATAGTCTTCAATTTTGAAATAAATTAATTATCCGATATATTCCTTAAATAAAGAAGATATATGACGAGTTTTAATTTTTACACAAAATATGTTTTTGCTACTCGGTCAAACATTAAACAATCCGAGTCATTAAAAATTTTAACACTGTTGACGTGAAAAGAATCAGTTTTTTTAAGTCATAGAAGTGTAAATCATATAAATCGATAATTAGTATTACAATTAAATGAAGAAATAGGCTTATTTGTCTTTGAATTAAAAGTGTAATTAATTAAATTTCGTGTCTTATTTTTTAAAACACAAATAAGCACTCCTTCAGTGGTAGAGAGAGACTCTATTAAATTTATTTAACGCTTCAAAACTAGATACCCCACGAATACATTTTTACACGTGACGTTCAAATTGTCTCATTTTATATATAACTCTGACGTATAATCACCTCGTAGTTCCCTCGGCTCTAATTAATGAACTCAAACTCTACAATTTACAATACAAACCGTCAGACCCTAAAGAAGAACAGAATAATATAAATAATACATTCTTTCTTTAAATCGATCTTTTGTTAATACATCATGGTTTTTACTCATTTTTTAATGATAACTCATTGTAGCAAGGCAAAAGGCAAAGATTTTTATTAGTGCTCAGCCCAGCACCACCTAGCGGACTCCTGTTATGCTCCTCAGCCAAGGTTTGTAGAAGGTTGTCCTCATGTAGACTCCAGGCAGATATGGGGCTGCACACTTTATACCATGGGATACTGTTCCCACAAGCTGCCATTTGCCATCTTCTCTCTGTAGTACTAGAGGACCTCCGCTGTCACCCTGTAGAATATTATTAGACTTGAAGTGTACTGAATATCACACACAGTACTTAATAAACGGAATTATTGAGGATTTACGCTGCCTATAAACGAATATCTGATTAGTTCCAGATTGATCTTTTTTCAATATTGATATTGATTCCAGATATTATGTAGGATTATCTTTGAAGAGATGAACAGAGAACACTCACTTCACAAGAGTCCTTCTGTCCGTTGGCGTATCCAGCGCAGATGAAGGAGTTGAGTATCGTCTTGTCGTGGCCCGCCGTGTGGAACATCTCCTGGCACGCGCTGTTTTCTATCACAGGCACCTGGAAGTACAGGAGTTTGTATCATAAACGTAGCAGTTCATGATGAGCATGAAGAAATCATCATAACCATCATCGTCACTATCCCATTCCCGTCCACCGCTGAACATAGGCTTCACGAATTTGGAGTCAGAAATGAGTTGAAGAATTCAGTGACTGGCTTTAAGTCAAACCTACCGTACGTATGTCACGGCGTTTAAAGGGCTTACGGTTTACATATAAACCATTCAGGAAGATATTTAAGAGGTTAGAAGAAACCTTGGAAAGTTCCCTGATTTTTATATAGTTGATACACGTGTTGGCATTGATACTTTTGGACTGCTTAGTAGGTGCCAATTTGTGCAAGCAATTGCAGCTCTGAAAACTTCCACCTTTTTATTATCAGCATGAGGAATTGCTACTTTGGGTTACCTTGCTGTTAGGTACTGAGGTAGCTTTTATGTACTGACACAGATTAACTTTAAGGAATAGAGTTAAAAAACGCAACCTGAACTTCCTGTAAAACTGCTGGTACTCCACCACCATACTTCAATCGACCCCAGCCAGTGACGGTCGCGACGCGGCCCGTAAAGTCCGCATCGTCGGGTGGCATGCAGATAGGCACTGGAATAAAATGAACCAACCTGGTCAAACCTTGATCAAAGCAATTGGAAAAAGTCCATTCGCGAGCTACTTACATATTTATAGCCACTAAAAAGTTCAGACCTTTTATATATGTCAACAAACTCAAACTAAAAGTAAGGTATTAATTGAAATAAATCCAATGTGTGATTTCCACTGTCTAAGCTTGCCTTTATCACCAATTTGTTCTATCTACCTGATTACCATTAGAATTACCATTCGGATTACATACCTACTCGTACGTGAAAAGTTCCAAATCGATACAATGGCGAGAAGTATGTTAAACAACTTTCCCTCCACCTGTAAAATCTTATATAAATTTCGTACTCACCTATATGGTTCGATCCGCAGGAAATGGAATAATTTTATAGACGGAAATCGTTGGATGTTAGTCATTGTTCTGAATTTCATAAATTCGCCTGTGAAATGTTTAAATTGGCATCAGTTTCCTCACCGATATGAGCATCGAACTTGATGGGCGATTCCAGCTCCAACAACGCCAAGTCATTTTCGAAAGTGCCAGCATCGTACTGCCGGTGAACGATAACCCTCCTCACGTTTTTCGATACTGGTCGTTTTGGTTCTAAGTCGCCAGATATATCGTTCTCGCCGAAGACGGCCACAAGAGATGCGAGGAACCTGAAATTGATAATCCGATTTCGATAAACAACAAAATCTAATTTAATAAATACCTTCCTGGGCAATATTCGGATAACATCCTAGAACTTTCTATCCAAGACATAATATAGAAGCAATTTTCGTGGAATTTATTGCCCAAAAGTTTTGTAATTTTTTCCACATAACATTAAGAAAAGAACAACAAAGAAAAATTTTGGAAACCTCATAAGATAATAAGACTGTCTCACCCAGGTTGACAATGCGCAGCGGTGGTAACGTATCTGCTAGTGATCAGGACGCCACCGCACTTGTTCTTGGTGAACAATCCCAGCCAAGTGGACTCCCGCACGAGGACCTGCCACGGCCATTCGCCGAACTTAGCGTTCTTACCGCCCACGATCCTGCCCGACTTCACTAAAGGACGCACGCCGCACACTGAAAACCCATTAAGACGTCCTTAAGCTCTAATTTTACTTTTAACTAAATCCTTCTAGCAGTGTTTCTACTTCGAACACAATACAGTTACGATAAACAGTATTATTGACAAGCCATTAGCAAAAGTTATCCATGGATCAAAGTACGATATAACAAAACTGCTATTACATAGCAGAATATTATATTTTAAAGAATCACAAAAAGTACCACCTGCTCCATAACAAGAATACGATAAACTTTAAAAAACCAAGAATGCTATATTATCAGCAACTAAGAGTATTTTCATTGCCCTTCCCATTGACAATATTGCACCACAGAGCGATGCCAATGATGCGTGACTAGTTGAATATAAGCCGACACTACTCGCTTGGCTGGTCATGGTGATCAAATATAAGGCTAAATTATCTTATTTTTTATTAAATGACAGGCTAGTGTTTGGTCGCAATTCAGCCAGATAGACAGCGCGTATGCATTTAAGAGCTCGCATACCTAAGAAAAACCTATTCACACTTGCTTGCTAGAATCCTGATCTGATGCTGATGATGATTTTTAGCAATAACGTTATATTGCGCGTTCTAATAATGCGTAACCATGATGTAACATAAGTCAGGACATACTCAATCCGTGATATTTCCAATTCCAAAAAGTACAACGGTAAATTCATTTTAAAAAGGCACAGTTTCCATACGCTATTTACTTATCTCCTGGGCTATTAACTTGGTTCTTCTTAAGGCACATGTCTAAGAATCATGGTGTAAATTCATTGTACTTACAATTCTTGTCATTGTAATTGATGACTTGATCTATATAACCCTCTGTGGTTACCTCATCCGCCAACTCGGTGACGGTCGAAGCCGTCACTGTGGTAGTGGTTATCTTTTTCGTAGGTTTGGGCTTTTTCGACGTGGTCACCTGCAAACAGAGCGATAACAGGCAAGGACCAAGTCTATTTTGACTTTGGAACGAGTTAATACTAATGCTAATTTACAACATCTGTTCCAGCTTGAACAATAATTAAATTGCATTTATATAACTAAAGTAATACATATCTTAATAGATAAGTTATATGAACAAAATATTACTTGGTGTGGTATAATATATTTTCACACATTTCAGAAAGCGACAGTGCGAATTGCACGTATCGAATATGACAGTTAAATTATTGGTAAAAATAACTTCGGCGATGTTATAATAACTTTAGTAAGCAATTTTATAATTGGAATGTAAGATTTATGTGCGAAATTAGTCACTTTCGTTATATGAAATGGACGTTAAAATCGTGTAAGAACTATTAAATTCTTAGACGAATATTAATTAATGATTTTAAAGACTTTTAAAATGTGAGTGTATGTATATCTGTAATAGTTATAACCGATATTACGTTTATGGTACTCTACGGAACTTTAACTTTTTATAGTCTTCAATTTCCTTTGGATCCGCTGTCTCTACAATAAAAGATATAAATGTACTAGCAGAATCCTTGATACTTAGATATTTACAAATCTATGGAAATATATTATCTTACCGGCTTTTTTGTCGTCGTAGTTGGTGGTGCAGTAGTAGTTGTAGGTCTTCTTGCAGCAGTTGTCAATTTAACTGGTTTCTTTGTAGTTAATTTTGTTGGTGGCCTTCTTGTAGTTGTAGTCAACTTAACTGGTTTTTTTGTAGTAGCCACAGGTCTTTTGGTCGTCGCTAAAGTCTTCCTTGGTGGTTTTACGGTGGTTGGTTTCGATATTATAGTCGCATTTGGCTTTTTATCTAAAATTACAATATCGTGGAGTTCCTGGAAGGTACCTTGTAGACTTCCAACAATTTTGTTAACGAACAAATTCATCTTCTCGTTGAGTTTCTCGTCTTCTTGCCAAGTGGGCGTCGTAAAGTCGATGTCGGGAAGCAAATCAAGCTCGTTGTCCGACATAGCAACACTCGTATTGAAAACACTTGGATTAGAACCAGTTGCGTTCAGCAGTGGATTTCTTACTGGTGGGAAGTTAATTAAATCGTCAGGAGAGGTCTGCTGTTCTGGTTTGAAGGTAGTTGGTGTATATTCTGTATATGAATCAAAGCTTTGCGTTGTAGTAGAAACGGAACTTGTCTTTGTTGATGTTTTCACTGGGTACGGAGTTGTCACAGGCTGCGGTTTTGGTGTAATAACTATAGTTGGTGATGATGGTCTTTCGTAAGTCTGTGGTGGTTTTCCCATATAAATGTTATTTGTTGATTCAATGTGGTTATTCACTGTTATCTGGCTTACTGGTTTTTTGAATGGTTCTTGGGATATTTCAACAAATTCAGGTTCTTTATTTTCTGTGGAATCGGGTTTAGTAGATGGGCTATTTAGCACGATCACCGTTGGTGTTACACTTGAAAAAGTATCTGAAGCCACGTCATAACTAGGGACGGGTTTCGATTGTGAAGTGATTGGCCTCCGAGAAGGGTTTGCTCCAGTCACATAACTAGTCGACGGTGGCTTCCTTGTCGTAAGGGTTGGTTTTGTAGTAGACGTGGAACTAACATAACTGAATGTTGTCAGCTGTCCAAAGTCATCAGGATCGGTAGGATACCTGTTAAAGGCTTCGATAGCTTGACTAGTTGATTGACTAGGAATAGATGAAGTATAATAAGGCTTAATTGAAGCGGGCCTGTTATCTTGCGGTATACTGTTCGGAGTAGTGTAATATCCTCCGATTGGTTTCTTATTGATCAAAGGTTTTTTTGTATCAAATTTAGTCGGATTAGATGTCACTGTCTGTGAAAAAGTGGAAGATGGTTTGACAGTTACATAGTGACCGGTAGATAGGTAATAGCTAGGGTAACCGCTGCTGTAAGATGGAGTTGAGGATGGAACCGGAGAAGATTTATTTTCCATGAAGTCCAGTCCGGAAGTTGAACTAGTTTCTTCTTTCATGCTTGGTGTACTGTCATTTAACATTTGTATGATGCTATCAATTGATGATAATTCTTGTGTTTTCTGTACGTCTTTCGTCACTGTGGATACCATGACATAAGCTTCTGTTGTTGAAGTGGTCGTGTTCTTTTTAATTGATGGTCTAGGTTTGAAAACTGGTTTGTAAATTGGCCGATGTGTGGATACTACGGCGGAAGGAGTAGACGATGTGGACGATGGCGCTACTGTAGGTTTTGTTTGCATCGACGATATTTGTATGTTGAAATCTGACGGTCTTGCGATATCTTCTACTTCAGAACCATTTTCATGTAATAATATAGTATCTGCGATGTTGTGGTCAATTGTACTGTGTGTGTATACACCTTCGGGTTTCCCAGGTTTTACATAGACGAAATTGCTATCCTTGGGAGGTGTGTTTAGTAGTGTATTTGTAATTTGACTGAATCCCTCAGAAATTATTTCGGCTTGCACGCTCTCAGTACTTAGATCTTGTTCTTCAGTCTTCATCGTTGATGTGGTTACAGAGTTTTTATCACTGGGCCTATATCCAGGTGTCACAACGGGTTTAAAGCTGTTATGCCAAGCGGATAGCTGCTCGCCATCATAATCGTCTGTCTCTGCTTCAGGGTCAGGGTAATCTAAGTAGCTGGTCATCACAACACCTGGGCCTTTGGGTATATGTGACTGACTGTCAGACTTAAGTTGACAGCATGCTCCGAAGAGAAAACCGTCCATGCAGGCTCCCACCACTTCTCCACCTCGCCTGAAGCATTCGTGGTTGAACATACATATTGTGTTCCCTCGATTATATTTGGCCGTTCTCGTCGCCTTGCAGTACGATGGTGTTATTCTATAGCCGCCGAAAAGTTTTCTACCGTCTGAAAACAAAGAAATTAATTAGTAACAATACTTTTAAGACATACTAAGTATAATATTCGTTACGAACTACATTATTACTAAAAGAATATATGTGAATATGTATAAATGTAAATTTTAATCTGGTCATATTTTTTTAATATAAGTTGTTTTTAGAATAAAACCTGTAGACGAATATATCTGCTATTCCGTATTGAGTCAGCGCCAAATTATACACCGTGAACTACATATTAAATCCTAATATTGCGAAGTTACATAAACTGAATAACGCCACATTAAAAAACGAAAGAATGAAACCGCCCAACACATTTAACAGTATTACAAAACCGGTCCACCGAACAGATGTAGGCTATAGAAACCAGAATTTCCCCAATATAAAATCCGTATGTCTGTCACGTTGTCACTTTCTAAACGAATGGTCAGTTTCTCTATATTAGTCTTTACAGTGTATATTGCCGGCAAATTGCATATTACACCGATTTGTCAGTTAACAACTCGAATCATTGTAATCATTGTTTTTGTACGTGTTTCTCATTTTATTACTATTAATGCGAATGTTGATGGATGCAAATGCCGAAGAAGACCAATACTCTACTAACTTAGCCAAATAAGTCGGATATTGGATGTTTCAGGAATCAACAGAAAGAAGAAGGGAATGATGTTAATATAGAAAGTGCCATCAGTATGGATGGGGCATATTTGGAACTAGGGGTTTTTTGACTATCCCACAAAGCACCTGTCGTGATGTGTAATAATAATTTTATAAATATTATTTTTCATTTATTGAAAAGCCAAAGTAATAATTGCGCATATAGTCACATCAATAAAAATGTAGTAACAGTTTTAAGGATGAATAAAACCCTCTTTCTAAGAACCCATAGCAACAACAGCCTCAATATTTTTCTGGGAAACTGCCGTGTTGTTATTTTTCTATGGGATTATTTTCAATTATTGACGTTTCTCACATTTTTACTAGAAAACGCGGATATAACTGAGGCAAATCCGTATTATACATATTAGGCGCTCGGCGACATTATGTGACATGATTTGAATATTATCATGATTATATTATACTGATATGTGGTCTAACTGTTATATGACACGGTGTATGTGTGATATGTCTGTTAACGGATTCTTTATGGTTTTCATTTCCTTACATCGGCTCAGTCTCTATCAGTATTTTGTCTGATTAACTCTTTTGACATAATTTTGACTGCCTCATTGGTCTAGTAAATACTATATTGGCAAATGCTAACGCGACTGCTTATTAAGATGTCCTGGGTTCGATTCCCGGTTCGAGCACAGTGTTATTGGGTTCTTTAACTTAACATTCTTAGTATTACCGTGATTTCTCGATTTAAGTGCGATGTATGACGGAAGGCTTATTCGATATTCCATGGAAAGTATAACACAACTGGAAAGGTGAGAGTGTACTGCGCTCCCCTGCCTATCCCAACGGGGAAATACAGACGTGATTTCATGTTACTATTAAATTCTTATATGGTATATAAAATAACTGAACATTTGCATTCTTCACATCTCTGTATCAATTCAGTCTCTATCAAATGTTTTGTTTCTTACATAATTATATAGACATATACATATTATACCTTCTTCAATAGTAGAAATTGCACTAGTATAGATAAATATAGGTAATCAGTTTCATATAACGAAGGAAATGTGACTGAAAAACTATATTAACAACTACAATTAAAAACAAATCATCACACACACAACGGTAAACGACTTCGCAAACTTATCCATCCACAAATGAATCATTCACAAATCAATTAATCAAACCCAGAACTAAATATTATAAGATACATGCACATAAATGAAGATTATAATTGTAATATGTAGAATTAGCTTTAATTAGACATAATTTCGTCTGTCATCCGTCAATTACCAATCCGTCATCCGTCAGTTGCCAAAGCAGAGCGTGACACCTATAGGCAACTGAACTCTCCTGAATATGAATCTCATTTATTACCCAAATAATATGTGTGAAAAACCTTATGTAGAAGTTAATACATCATCAATATATTAACTGCCTCGTTGGTCGAGTGGTTGCAAGCGCGACTGCCGATCGGGAGGTCCTGGGTTCAAATCCCGGGTGGGGTACTATTGGATTTTTCTAATTTAGAATTTCTAGTAGTAACTCGGAATCTGCATTTGTGTCCGGTGTATGGCAATAAGCTCACCACCTATTCCATGGTGGGATTTAAACGTAACTAGTGGGGGTGTACTACACTCTTCTGCCTACCCCTTCGGGGATTACAGGCGTTGCGTAATACATCATATATACAACTTAAACTGATCAAGAATAGCAACAGAACAATATTTAAGGAGATCCCAATATGTGTATTAAGCAATAATTGCTGATAAAAATAACAAAAATATAAACACACTACTGTAACGTTTAAATATCACTTGCTATCATCTTAGAAAAAAATTTCTAAGGTGTGTGAAAGTCTGCCAACCCGCACTTGGCCAG
>DWDT01001050.1:0-17251 GCA_018245595.1 Microceris scylla | reverse complement strand
AACTAAAGTATTTCATTGCATGGAAAATAATACCGTATTGTTTAAAATAGCTTCGTAAATAACCCATTCTTTTTTTGGAACATGTGAAAATGTTTGTAACTGTGGGTTATTTATAGGAGATAGATATATTCAATCAAGGACGTTTTACGTTTTTTACGGTACTAAGGGTTGGAACTTTATTACTGGAATGCTAGATGACGTTGTAGTAGCTAGATTTTGAGATTTTATTGACAACCATTTTTTATCTTACATAAAAATTTTTTTTTTTTAATAAATCCTATGTTACTTCTAATACCTTCAAGAACATGTGTACAAAATTTCATGATAATCGGTTGAGTAGTTTTCGCGTGAAACCGTAGCAAAAAAACTTATATTCGCATCTATAATATTAAGTAGGATTATCAACTTCACACGGAGAAACATTTGCGGTCAAGTGTTTTCTGTATAATGTTCCCGCGGATTTCGACTTAGATATACACTTTGCACATTATCAAGGAGTTTTAACGTTATACAGAAAGTCAAATTTTGTAACACAGTAAAAGTATCCTGGGCGTCTATTAGATGGCGCTAATTTAAAGTACTCCAGAAGACAGTCTTTAGTGACATTTAACACTAGTAGAGTGAATGATAATTTGTTATTAGATGTCGCTAGGTGCCGCTAAATAAAACGCTGAGAAAATACCATTGAATATACTACTGACATCTAGCGACATTATATTCAATTAATTCCATAGACATTTAAGTAAAGAAATATTACGAGTTTCAATCTGATTCATTCTGTAAGTATTTTTAATTTTAATGATGACTATTCAATTATTAAGCGACAAACAAACATAATAGGTTAATTTCATATAAAATTAATTCAATTTCTGAATTTGATTTAATAAATATTTTGTCTATATATACCTAAGTAGATTACGATACAAAGTATTTCAACTGACAAAATAAAACCATTTGCACAGATGCTTGTTGAAGCGTTGCAAACTTTACCTATCAAATAAGTTAACAAAGTTCAACACGCGTAAAATTCAGCTGACTCTTCAGCAATTAAAAGCTCACGTAATTAAGTTCACGAAATTACAAAAATTAACATACACAATTTATTTTCTTTGGTTTTTCATCTAATTTTGTCATACCCATTTGCCTATTAAAATTCTATTAAAAATTGGAATTAATGAGGTTTTATAATATTGTATCTTGGCTTGTAGTTAATTCTTATTGGGTAAAAATATACTATACAAAAAAATTTAAAAATAATACTTTGTTATCTATGCACATGAACTAAAATACACATAAAGTGTGATTAAAGGTACAGAATGCCAACGTTATATTTGATAGTACCATCCATTTGTTTAAATTAAAAAAATGAAACAATTTTACATTAAAAAATATGATACTTAAAACTTGTACACAGTTGCCGAGATCTGACCTCAGCCCGGTATTAGTGACACTCGAATTGTTACAAATTGGGGGGTAAAAGGTGTAGCTCTTAACACTTGTAATGCTACATGGGTCGCGGCGTAGGGCGGCGGTAACGCCCCCGCGGCAACGTCGCGGGCGGGCGGTGGGTGGGCGCTTCTACCGTGCTTATGAATTTTTTAAATCACCTCAAGAGGGTGATTGATGTCAAACGTGTCAATGATCTGCGAACTCCTTGTTAACCCAGATCACTCTGTTTTGTCTTTTTTTTTGTTTCAATATCCTCATTTTCAGAGAACATGCTAAATGTTTAGGAAATTACTGAACGTTTCAAGAAAAGTTTAATAATAAAGGAATATTAACTGGTACAAACCAACTGCTATCCATAAGTAGGTGAGTGCACTTGACCCCGATACTACATACGCCACTCCAAAGCAAGTGCGTACTCTAGCCTTCTGCCAGTTTTAATCATCACCTATATATTAAGCGCAGACTCCTTTAACAGATAAAGGTAGTAGAACATTATACATAGGTAGTCTTTAATCACCAGTATATGCATACTAAAAGCGACCCTTCTCATTGTTCAGGAATAGCAACAATTCCAGGCTCTGGAGTCGAATAATACAGCTGTTGTTAATAATTGCATTTTTACTAAAACACTAACCAAAGTTACTAATAGTCCTATTCCTGCAGTCCTATCGATCAATACGAACTAAGCTTATCAGCAATTGGTACTAACCGACCTAATTTGGGCTACCAATCATATTCCTACAGTCTTGTTAGGTCAGTTATAAGGATCCCGATACGACTGTTCTTTTTAGACTTCAAAGTACCCCCCGAAGTTCGGAAAAGTGAATAAAAAGTACATCGTGAACATGAAGACTGAACAGGTTGTGAACTCATATTACAGAATATAAAGTTACCTTGGTTACTTACTGTGTTAATTTTGAGAAAATACGTTTGTACGTTTTATTATTTAAACTGCCTTTCCAATTTTTTTTTTTTTTTTTTTTCAACCCATTACAATTCCACTGCTGGAATACTTTCAAATTACGTGTTCGTTATAGCACCAGCGTTTATATTTAAATTTTTTTAATGTAATGGCAGTTGATAAAATCTCGATAGCAGTCGTTATAATCTTGACTGAGATTAGTCGGCTATCGTCAAAGTTTATATTCCAACGTCTACCTAGAAGTAGGTGCCAGTTGCATATGTCAGTATTAGGTACGTAAGATAACAAATGCCGGAAGTGATTGGTTTGAGAGAAGATCATAAGGAAAAGTGACTGCGATGATTATTTTAGGGATCATCGTCATATTAGCTCCTATCAGTCCATTGCCGATCACAAGCTTCTCTTTAGAAGCGCAATACCTAATAAAAAGTTCATCGTTGATCTTCATCAGTTAGCGCCACCTAGTTCCTCGAGATTATCTGTTCAGTTTAGTTTACTAAGATCTAATAGATCTAATAGATCTAATAGATCTTAGTAAACTAAACTGAGTGAGAATATATATTCCAATGTTCACCACCCCTTCCGGTCTTCGGCCTTCCGAATCCAGCAATCAAGTTTCGTTAGTTTAGTCGTTAAATGCCATTAGAAAACAACGTGGAAGTGACAACCTCATTGACTAATTTCTCTACATTGCAGTATACTCCGATGAACTAGCGCAGTATACTCCAGATTTATGTACTTGCTTTACTTATGGGTGGGGATCTATACTCAGTTATAAAGATAAAAACGGTGGCAGCTAATTTTAGTTTAATTTTGTTCGGATATTACTTTTATATGGTGTAAGGTGTGGTGGATACATCAGAACATGAAGCTTTCCCAATTATTTCTTAGCATAACTACGTATCTGTGCAAGAAATCCAACAAAGTTTCATGTAACCAAACATTCCAAGATTCCTGTTACCAAATTATGTTCGATGACCTAGATAAGAATACATATAAAAATATTAAGTATTACAAGAAAGTGCATTTTTTAAAATCCTGCAAGGCATGTCTGGTTATTACTAACTCTCGATTTAGCCAGTGTCGTGTTACAAGTTCATTTATGTTGAACAACAACTAGGAACTCTGAGCGTAAAATTGAATAAAATGAAAGGTCATCGACACCAGCTGTCAAACCAAAGAATTAATCTGAGAAGCGGGCACTAGATGATCGAACGTTATTTAGGCGACGGTGATTCATTCGTGAAATAAATTACGAGCCATAGCGACTCGTTGACGTCAAACATACTGAAGAACACGCTAGCCACCCACATCTATTGATAGACGGCATCGCAGGCGCATCTTATACAAGTGTCATCTCTCTCAAGCGGCGATAGTTGGGGACGGATTAATAGACAATCACTTGACTTTGTTATTGTCGTTGATGCGCTAATTAGTGAGATGCAGCGTGACTCGAGAGCTAGGGCGTGTCGGCGGGGGGCGGGTGGCGCGGGCGGTCCGGCCCGCCCACAGTCACTTCCGCTTCCGTCACCTCGCGAGCTGCTGCCTTCCGGCTCCTCGATGACGACGGCGACCGTCTTGACCTAATTACCATTTCTTATTCTTTAAGTGGATAAGATCTCCCATCTTGTATAGTAGTATATGCAAACAGATATACCGTAGTATTTATGACGCATTTACTATGCATGTAATTTTGTGAGTAATAAAAGGCGACTAGTTACTTAATATTGCGTACGGCTGACGTGATGTTGTAGCATGACTGTGCTGTTTCACGCCAGCGAAACCTTGGAATCGACGTAATTAATACAAAGTCACTTAAAAACCTCGCCCAACACATTCTTGGAGGATTTGAATGTAATGCTTATGATTGAATTTTGCATAATTATTTTTCTATTCTTGTTAAAGTACCCACAATATATATCACATGCCTGTTTTAAGAGATATTATTGTAAAATTTTAAATGAGTATTGAAAATTTGTCATGATTTTTTAGGGTTTCGCACTCTTAAAAAAATACGGATTTTGATTTGGGTTTCGCCACCTTATGGGACATTGATACCATGAAACAATTTTTACCCACGCGATATCAAGGGCTTATTGTACAATGGTGATCTTCGATACCATATTTGGCGTTTTTCTTTGGTCTTACTGACTGACTGACTGACTGGTGAGCTAAAGTTTACAGATTCAATTCACATCTGGAACACATGTGTACTTGTGTGATGAGCACGAGAATTTTCTCTATGACTGAATGCAAAAAATCTCTATAAAATATATGTACGTATCAATGAAGTTTATCGGCTGTCTGATTACCATATTGATTACCTGATTGACTTTACCTAATTTGGGGACTGGTACTCGTGTATGGAAATATGTCAAGATACTTACTATTTAAATTAGTTTCTATTTGTGTGCCCAGTTGATTGCCTCGTTAATGGTGTAAGTGCTTGCAAGGGCAACTACTAATCATGTGGTTCTGCATTCTGAACCCCTGGTTGGGTACCATTGGGTTTGTCTAAATTGAAATTCCTACTAGTGTCCCGGAGTCTACATTTTTTCCCGGTATGTGGACAATAGACCTTCTATTAAATGGTGGGACGCAAACGTAATTGGTGAAACGTAGGAGTGTGCCACACTTACTGAACTTTTCAGGGATAACAGGCGTTATGTTATGTATTATTTTCTATTAGCCCCTGTCGAATTCCTATCTTATGATGATTGAACATAACTACACTTAAAAAAAGAGGAAATCCGGCAGCGAGACTGTTGCAGATATTGCCGTTAACCCAATACTGTCAAGGCAACGTTCAAAAGCGCAGAAAAACTTTCCCTTATTACTAAATGTTACCTATCGCGCGTAACACGAAGCAGGCCACCTTGGCACCGAAGAGGAAACGATTAATCTTGATTACAATCTTTTTAGGGATACAATTACGCGTGCTGAAACTTGTTTTCCCGCCAACATACGTCATGGCGGTCCGGACAGATGACGATCGATCTAGACTAAGACTATTATAACAATGATTTACATGAGTGCAAATTTAGATTGTACTTGCTGGAAAATCATTTAAAAGCATGTTTCCTTTTTTACTCCATGTTTTTCATAATCAATGTAATAAAATAACTAAAAAGTCAACGCAATTTATTGATTTTTTTTCTTAACATGTTACAGGCAAAAGATAATTTTCATCAATTTGAGGGTAGTCTTTGAAATCCTGAAAGCCTGATATCTGATACGTGCCATAACATTGAAGCTTAAATAACTGGATATTTTATAATTATAACGATCGATGTTCCAATCGAGACAGGAACAACGATCGATATAAAACAATGTGATGATTTCATCGGTACTGCTCACCGACTAATTAAGTAACGCAAACAGTATCGCGTCGCTTGCCACCGCATGCTGTACCGCACAGAGGTACACCCATAATAGAGTTAACATAAAATTAACAACGTTATACCAACTTGTTACAATAAAGCTATTTTGAACTCTACCACCCACTGGTAAGACTTAATTTAAAATGACGGATCAATGGCATTTTGTGTACTTGAAAATGCACGGTGAAGATAAACGATATAAGGAAAAACGTGTCTTAGTGGCACGTGAGAAGACTCAGAATAGATTGAACGGAGATACGGATAATTAAGCCGGGGACACACGCTCTCTCGGGGCGGCTGCTCATTCGTGCATAATGGACTTGGGGCGAACGCGGCTGACGCTTGACAAAACGTAGCTCGACTTTCACTCTCGTTTCAAGCCAGTCTGGACCTATTTATAATGCGTTCGCATGACACGTACACGATTTTAGGCATATCATTAATTATTGCTCTCCCCACCAATTGGGGCAAATATTAGATAATCGCATATATTCAATGAGTTATCACACAAACTTTTTAATGTCATATACAATAATTAACAATAATATATACATAGGTGTAAAATTATTGTATGGCCATCTTTAATATAAATAAAATGCAATGATTTGCATCTTGTATACATTTTAGCCGTCAATGAAATAATTATTACAATTTAAAAGTAATTTTGTACTTGGCTACAGAATCTTGATTTGATAAAGATAATCTCCCTACGAAAGGATTTTTATTTAATAGTATTAATACATACGAAGAATTAGTATCAGTAGCCAACACTAAACACAGCAATGTGTATCCTTATCGTTTGTTTACAGACCACGTCTCGTTAGATGGTGCGGCTAGCAGGCCAAGCGGCACGACATGTGTGCATTTTTTGCCCGCCCAAGGAGGCCGCGGGCGCGAGGTTATACACCCATTATTACGTCCTTCCTACTTTCAATTATTATTATCGGGCGGCGGCGCCGCACCCGCGACGGGGAGGAGAAGAGAGGCGCAGCTGCTGCCTACCAATAATCAAGACCTGTCTCAGTCAGAGCGAGACAGGGATACGTCCCGTCAACTTATGACAGCAACTTTTTATTGAATGTACACAATTCCCACGGACCACCAGTACAAAAGAAAAATATGGCATTACTAATAAAAGTGAAAAAATAGGAATATATTGCTAGCCGAGGCCAGTACAAGACGAAATAATACTAAAATTCAAATTATCACGACCGCGATAGGAGGCGGATCTCCGAAGATACCCGAGCAAGTTCGGTTCTACTCGTCAGTTCGCTCGCCGCAGTTTGGCGGCCGGTCGTGAGGATGGTGCGTTCCATACGTGAACAAAGAAAAATAATTGCTTGCAAGTGCAAAGTAGATGATGTCGTCTGAGCCTACAAAAGTGCAGGTGGAATACATTAGCGAGGACAAAATTATCAAGGTAAAGAGTGTGAAGTGAAAGGATACGGTGTTATTGTGTAACAGATTGGACGCCAGCGGGCAGCGGTCTCGTGTGTCGGTCGGCGAAGGGGGAGGGCGGGGCGAGTGCGGCCCCGGCCGTGTGGGGCCCGCCAGGCCACACGCAGGAGGTTGTGACCGCGTCGCGAGCTACTCCCTTGCCGAAATAGCTCCAGTGACCTCCTCCGATTCAGCTTCCCACCCATTTCTTTCTCAATTAACCATACTTCATCATGTGACGTGAAGGAGAAATCTATATCTGTAACCACTACTTATGGTACCTTTGTAAAAAACTCGATGCACTTCAAAGAAACTCACTATCACTAGTGACGCCAAAGCCAAATATATCTTCTCAGGACATTTCAAATTATATTTTCAAAATTGCTATTTTTGCAAACGTGTATGGAACTGGCGCGCTTAATAAACCTGAACGTGGTTAAATTTATAAGTGCGTAAAAACTGTACTCACGCGATCCAAGGTGGGTGGATCGAAGGGCGGCGGCGACCTTGTATGCGACGACTCCCGGCTCCCGGTACTTGTTAGGAAAAGGCGTGTCGATTCCCAACTATCGCGAGTGTACTAACTATGCGGACGACCGGAACTTTGGTTTGATTTGACATAAGCGTTTCCTCTGAAAATAACTTTAACTATTTCGAATATCGTAGCAGTACGCCTGATTCGAATGTCAGATTTATAATATAAAATATTTAACATTTCTACCTACATTAATAATAATTTTTATACTGATATATTACTTCAGTTAAGCAAGATATTTCTACATTTTTACTTAATTCTCCTATAATTACTTGTTAATGCACTTACCAACTTTAAAAAGTTTAGTGCAAATTATTGTATAAATTTAACGTACTGACTGGCCGTGTCAGTGGAAAACAAACTAATAAATAAAATAGATATGACATTGTTAGACCGAACGATTCCGCTGTTAATAACCGGATATCGTTCCGTTTTGAAATCTATCAAAGCAAAAGTCAACGTCAGAAATGTAAACGTTAAATTGCAAATGAATAGCAAAAATTATTTCCTTAAGTACAACTATCGGAAATACTCCATAAATCCATACAGCATAACTTCAAATGAACTATAATCATGGTTCTGGCAGAAGCAGTAAATGAGGTAAGATTTGATATAATTTCATTGACGTATCCTGCGTCTTACAAATCCGCGCGAAAATATGTCTTCACATTGTTGCAACACATTATTGCTACAGGGTTTTATTATACGTGCAAGTAAAGCTGGCCGATGTGTTCCCCCTTTCGTTCATGCTTTTTAAACCCTTTGTATTTGTTGTTCACTTGAACTCTTCCCCCATTGCTTCACATTTATTATTATAAGTGTGATAACATCGAAGTCGTTTGGTTTTAGTCCTTTTTTTAGTAAAACACACACTGCGAGCTAGTACTTTTTAAAGTAGACTTTTAATATAGTTCTATCTGATAAATAATCAATAAATAAATGACATTTTCATTTTGCAAGTAATTAAAGAAATTGTATCTGATCTTGTCAATTTATATTAAGACAGACATATTTTTCACGTTTTGATCAAGATTCTTATTCAAATCTGTACAGGTGTGTCAGTATTATCAAGATTTAAGTTAAAACATTACTGTATTTTGTTATTATGTGTTACAGTGAGTCTTACTAGTAAATCTTTAATTAATATCCATATAGCCTACTTGTACTGATTGATTTAACACCTTCATATTTTACTGCTCGGTCTGTCCCAATAAAATCTATTTAAGCATAATTGGTACATCATTTAATCCATGTTTGTACAATTGGGTGTATGTATCTTCAACTGGAGTCTATTTTTTATTTGTAGAATGTTTTTAAATTTCTAAGCATGCATTAAAAACTGCATTTCTGGTATTTAAAGTCACAAAGCAATACAATGTTAATGTCCCATTAAAGCAAGGTCCGTTCTGTGTATTGTGCTAATTACTTTTTCTTAATTTCATTCAGTGATATAATATCATTCAATATATCTCACCAGTATGAACAGTTACAAAGAATCAGATGATTTGCATCCAAAACTTACAAATGTGTGTTATAAATTGCTGATAGTCATGTAGAGAGGGAGATATATTTGTAAGTGTAGCCACTATACATTTATAAATATAGGCACTATCTCGCCTCAATAGTAAGTTTTTTATGTCTTCACAGAAATACTTTATTTCACAGCATATAAACTGATTTTTATGATACCCAATAATCAATTAAAGTCATTGTATCTTTTAATTTTGAAAAAAAAGTTATTTATGATACCTACTATGATAATGCATAGTTTATATTTTAAAGGACTTAATTGGTGGTATGTTCACTTCATTCTAATTTAATATTTTTATATTTTTTCAACATCATCCTTTTATTACAGTATGGGTAACAGTCAAGGTATATTACTTATTAATAATTTTTACCTGGTCAACTTAACAATTTGTATTTTAATTATGAAATTGTATTAAAATACTCCTAAGGATTAAAGAAATTTATTCTCAAAAGACAAATAAAAATTTGTCACTTACAGTGAACATTTTGACAAATAATTGAAGCATTTTGACAAATAATTGAAACATTTTGATAAATAATTGAAACAGTTGGACCTTGCACAACAAAAAACAAAAATGTTAATTACACATCACATTTACAAAAAATATAAAAATATACAAACTCATTGAACATATTGGTTTAATTTAATTAAAGTAACATAACATCAAGTCTATGATACCTTCGTGAGTACACTCTCATGATTGCCCAGTCATGTTATATAGACCATTATGGATGTGGTGCCTTACAATAGGCACATATTAAAAATGAGGTTGCTTTTAATATAAAGTAAATTAATATCTATTGTCTACATCCATATCATGTTATGAACGACTGCATAATTTATATAACAATATTATGTAATATACCAAGGGAATGTGACACCCAAAAATTACATTTCCTGATAACATTGTTCAGGGTATGGTAAATGTGCATTGCAAGGCATTGTCAATCGACAATAGTAGAATAGGTAATACAAAATATATCCGTAATCATACTGGTATGGTTTAAGTCTACTCTCTATTCATAGAGACCGTCCCCATAATGTAACAAAGAATGCTTCTGTCACATACACAATAATTCACTTATGATATAAGAAAAAATAAACACTTGTATGTCAAATAGATATTATTTTATTTAATAGATCTTATTTTATCATTGATATCTGAACAGTTTGAAATATACCCTGAAATAAATTTCTAAACATTCAGAAAAGGGTGTGCATTGTGAGAAACAGTCTGTTGAATAATTCTATAAACAAAACTACTTAATTCATTGATTACAATGCAGTGCTATTTCCTTGTAGAAACAATGCTACTGAGGCCACGATGGCTACTCTCTTTTAAATGAACTGCTTTGTCAAATTCAAGGTATCTGAATAATGTTACCAATTGTTACCAAATTGAATAGTAACTCTATGATTGTATGCTCGTTATGCTCCAACATTATAGTGAATAGTTGCCCCATTGTCATTATTTGAACTTAAAAATACTAGAATCTGTTGCAGCAACTTAATAGATACAGTTGTCTATGCTGGTATTTATTATTAAGAAAATAAGTATATTACTTCTGATAGACTGCTTATCTGTTTGGTACTTTTGTAATTTGAGAAAAGTGTAATGTGCATAGGTTTATTAATTTTATTCAACAAGGCGAAGGCATAGAATATTTGTGTTGCATGTGAGTGCATATGTAACTACAAATGAAACAAAAAGTTTAGAAGAGATAAGAAGAATTTATTTTTATTTTGTTTTATTTTGGAGTGATTAGCTGCCAAGTAGACCACTTTCAAGTGACCACTGCAACACATAGACACTGATGCAAATTTTCCACCTATCTTGTATAGGACTGTAGAAAAGATATTTACTAATATGATTATTACTTATAATAATCATCATTGGTACAAAAACATCAAAATGTGCTAGTATACTATTATATTGATATATGTCGCTAATTTGTTCCAGGAGGCTAACGGCACACAGTCGCCCCTAGCGCTGTTGGCGGCTACCTGCAGCCGCCTCGGCGCCGCGAACATGGGGCCTGAACAGCAGCAAGATAAAGATCAGCAACATTTCAGTATGGCTTTTTGAATTTATTCATTTATTTATATGATTTGGTTTGTACATGATAATACAAATCATAATTTTTTTCACTAACATTAATATTGTTTGTCCCATTCTAGGTCCACAACAACAGCAACAACAGCAGCAACAGGTTCAACAACAACAGCAGCAACAAGTTCAACAACAACAACAACAACAGCAGCAGCAAGCTCAGCAACAACAAGCTCAGCAACAGGTTCAACAACAACAGGCTCAACAGCAGCAAGTTCAACAGCAACAGGTTCAACAACAACAAGTTCAGCAACAACAGCAACAACAACAACAAGTCCAGCAACAACAAGTTCAGCAGGCACAATTGGTACAGCAGCAGGTGCAGAATGATACGGCGACGTTGGCGGCTGTTCAACAGCAATTGCAGCAACACTACTTGCAGCAGCAGCAACCTCAACTAAGGGTTATTAGTACAGCAGTGGTGCAACAACTCAGGGCTCAAGGATTATCGGTAAGACTAGCAAAATTATTTGAGTTTGCCGACTCGTTGCTCGAGTGGTTGCAAGTGCGACTGCTAATCGAGAGGTCCTGGGTTCAAACCCTAGGTCGGGTACTATTGGATATATCTAATTTAGAATTTCTAGTAGTGACTCGGAGTCTGGATCTGTGCCTGTTGTATGGCAATAGGCTCACTACCTATTCCATGGGACGTAAACATAACTGGTAAAACATGGGAGTGTACTACATTCCTCTGCCTACCCCTTGGGGGATCATAGGCATAATGTTACATTTTATTCATATTAACAAATGAAAAGCAGCAATATCAATCAATTAATTGAATTTAATGAAATCTGACTTGTATTTAGTTTTTCTTTATTTCATTTATGACACTTTTTGTCTCAAAGTTATTGCACAAGCTATTAATAGTAAGTCACCAACTTTGCTATTTTTTTATTTCCAGGGCAATGAATTATCTGCAGCCATTGTGAATGCAGCCAGCACCGTTCCGAATGGCATTCAAGTACAGCAACCTCAGGTAACTAGACTCTTATTTTAAGTATGGACTTATTTAGAACAATTTGGTAAATAGTTTGCCAATTTGTTAATACTAATTGTTACAAATTATTTTATTTGCTTATTCTAACGTGAATTAAAACAAATGAAATCATTATATGAGTAGACTATAGTATGCAGTTCTACTAATAATCTTATGCATATTTTTATGTGAATTATAACTAACCTAAAGAAAATGATAACAGAATAGGCAATCAGTTAAAATAGATATGTATTTTATTCTGTGTAGATACCATACCAGCATATCAGATTCCCTACACAAAACGATATGTAACAAATTTTCATGCTATGTATTTATTTGACGTTTGTTACATGAACCTTGTAATACTGATTTTTTATAATATAACAACTGGTGCACGCGCCACATTTTATAGCAAGTAGCATGAGGTGGGGCATTTCAATATATAGCAATTCAGCGGATATCTCATATACTTTTATGTCAAGTTATGTTGGTAATTCCACTTTGAGGAGAAGGCTTGTAATGGTTGTCTTTGGTTTTTACATTTAACAGAAATTTATATTATTTTTCCAGGTCATATCATTGCAGCAACTTCAGTCGCTACTGGGCGGCGGAGTAGTTTCAGGTGGAGAAAGTGCTACATACCAAAACCCTCCACAGCAGCTTTTGCAAATACACCCACAATTATTGCAGGTTTGTTTATTTGCTGTGTGAAGTGATGGGTATTTAAACTTTCGGTAATAAAAGAATTGTGAGTTATGAAATATGAGTGTATTTCTTAAAGACTTGCATGACCTGATGTGATTTTAATAAAACTTGATAGCTCATGTAAGTAAGTATGGTTATTCCTACGTCTGTTAGGGATAAGCAGAGCCTAAGAATTTAAGGCTGGGAAACGCTGCTACTGCTGCTGATGATGATGATCATGATGATCATGATGATGAAGAAGAAGTACTAGTAGACTAATGTATTTCATCTAATATATATTTTTAAATGGCATTAATTGGCCTTAGGTTTTTTGTCATACATGACATATCCTTGTCTATGGTCTTTATAATAAAACTGCAGTCCCTTTCACCACCAACCAGAAATGTCACATGTGAATTGCTTACGTAGAAGTCTCAGAACATGGCAAGTGTTGTTTCAATATAACTTACAAGCTCTTGGCGACGACTTACATATTTCAACGTTTTTATATATATTTTT
Source organism: Microceris scylla (assembly GCA_018245595.1). Classification (NCBI taxonomy): domain Eukaryota; kingdom Metazoa; phylum Arthropoda; class Insecta; order Lepidoptera; family Hesperiidae; genus Microceris; species Microceris scylla. Next base: position 3,708 of record DWDT01001050.1, on the reverse strand, counting down.
TGATTATTTATATAATGATTGAATGGTTTCCAGCAACAAACAGGAGGCGTGTATGGTGGGTGTCTTGTGGGCGGCGTGGGCGGCGTAACGCCCATGCAGGGCGTCACGGTGGACGGACAAGAAGCTATCTTTATCCCTGCACAACACGCACAGGTTTAGTATACTTATTTTTAGTATCGTTATCATCAGCATCAGCATATTCCCGTCCACTGCTGGACACAGAGGTCTCCAATAACACACCGCTGTACTTAATCTTCAGCTCTTCGTATATAACCGCTACCAAGCACTTGGCCTATATTGTCAGTACACCTAGCTATTTTTTGTATTATTATGTTAATTAATTTTTTAATCTAATTAAAATTTCATTTAAGAATACTACTAATCTCGAACAATTGTTTGGAATTATTACTTATTTAAAATTTATTATTTATAATTTTATTGACAGTTTGGATTTCCATTATTTGTTGCTCTTTTAATCTTCAATTTCATTTTCAGTATTGCATAGTCATTATGAGCAGAAAAAATGTATGAAACAGATCTGACCACTCCTACTACTGGTTATAGTGCTGAAGCACACTTAATCTTATTTTTATTAAAAATTATATCATGACCTATTATGTTGGTTGCAGAACTTCTCGGGTATGGGGCAAGTGAGCCTGGTGAATGGGCAGCTGGTGCGCACGCCAGTGCTGCCGGCCGGTTTCCTGCAGAACGTCATGCACCTGCCCGCCGGTCAGTTGCCTTTCTATGTACTCATCACTCGGACATATTTCACTCTTCAATCATATACGAAGCTTGGATCCTACTAATTTCACTTTTGCTTGGGATTGCTATAGACTATTTTCCTTTGGTTTGCTTTGCTTCACTGTATAACTTCTGTAGGAATTCAAGTATTATGTGCCTCCTGAAGAATAGCTCTCCCTAGAGGTCGAGGTTAGGGCATGGATGTTTAAATATTTAAATTGACATGTTCGAAGTTAGTGAATATGTAGTTATCAATTATTTGATGAAATTTTGTAGAAATGAAATAGATGGGTACAGCCTATCACATAGCTCGTGTTGAGTGGTATTATAACAAATTTAATTACACAAATATGTGATCCATTAAAAAAAATGTAATTTAAAACTCGCGTAAATTTAAGCATTTTCCTATTTTTTGGAATCAATAATAAATACACATATGTAGTTAATAGCCGAATTCCATGGAAATTGAACTGCTCGACTGCAATAAAGTTATACCGTGTATCCAGCTGAGCCACCCGCCCGCTTGCCTAACACTGAGCACGCGCTATGCGAGCGGCCCCGCGCACGTCTCGCTTCTAACTCATACTGTTCTCATACTAATCTGTGTTTTTCCGCTCGCCCGCTCCCTCACCACAGAGCAACCGGCCACCCTCACCATCCCCGGTACTAACCTCACCATCCCGATCTCCTCCCTCGGCAATCAGTCGATGATCATCCCCGGGGCCAATCTGACCATCCCTGGCGGGATTCAGATCCCGACGAGTCAGGCGATTACCATCCCTAGTTCGACGAGTGTCCAGCTGCCAGTGGCTAGCGTGGCTAACGTGGCCAGCGTGGCCAACGGCACCGTTCAGTTGGCGAGTGGTGGGGAACAAAAGAATGGCACCTCCAAAGAGACGAAGCCACCCGCCAGCTCCCCTGGACAAGGTTCGTGCAATACACATATGTGTGGAGAGAATTTAATCAAATATACCGATGTGATATCATAGTTATCTACACCAATAATTTGCATTTTGTGTTAGAGTTATTGGCAACTAATTTGAGCGCATCATTCCTAAAAAATATGTTATAATAATATTTCTAATATGCATTTGAAATATTTAACAATGGAATGGATAATGAAATGTCCGTTATGTATGAATAACGTCAACTAAAATTAATCAATCGTGAAACGATTTTTTAATCACATTACTCAAAATACTGTTACGTGTTTGGCTAGTTTGCCGGACTTAGTTTCAAACGAATTTTATTCGTAGTTTCGTGTTTTAGGGCTCAAATTGAATGCCAATAACGTTATACTGTCGCATGAGCAACTTAGCGTTGAATTTAGTGTTCTACTGAGTTTAAGTGTCTAGAACATAAGTTCTCAAATTTATTTATTCTACTATCTACTGTATATAATTAAAAATTATCCAATGTCCCTCTAAATTTGTAACAATTTTTGTTTAAACAGAAATATTACAATACTTATAAAAATAAGTTTATGTACCATGTTACATTTCTAATACCAAACCTTTTAAAAAAATAGTGTTTGCTAAAATTAATTTTAATTTGCATTATTTAGGAGAAAAAAATTTCGCATTACTTAAATGATCGGTGTAAATTGAATGTCCCTTTGCATCATCTTAACGCTATCCTGTTTTTCTCTGGGATTTATACAACCCCCCAAAAATGCTTTTAAATCAGTAGTGATAACAACCACTTTGAGAACAACTGGTCTAGAATAAAATTTGTAGAAGTTTAGAAATTCTCTCAACACAAAGTCCTAAAACTATTTCCTGCAGCTTGTATATTACCTCAATGTTCTCACTTTGCTTGGTGACATTTTATTTTCATGCACTATTTGATCATTATTCATTTATGGGTCAGGTACAATGACAATATTATGCTATATCATTTTAATTTAGACCTAACAGATTAAGTAAGGTTTAAGCTCTCCAATCTTTTATTAATTAATGATAATGAATTTAATAAGCTATAAGAAAATCAACAAATGGTAACACACTTAGAAACGAAACATAAGTACACTAGTGATCAATATTTGTCTAATTTTATATGTGTATATGCTTTACATTTCTTTAAATGTGTGATTAAAAAAATACTTCAAAATTCTACTATTGTTATTAAGTAAAGCATTTTAATATTCAGAGTTTCTTATATTACGCGAGAGAAGCAGTGTGAGCATCATCACAGTGCTGCAACCTTTTTCTAAGTTGTATCATCATCAAAAGCGATGTTTTAGTAGTAAATGAAGGAGCTTTCATTTGTAATTTTTTTGGCCTAAAGTCAGTCCCTGGAAGTGCAGATCACCTGATGTTTGATTATCACTGGAAACATTAGTGTGAAATATAATTACTTAATACATATATTTTGCTGTCTTATTAACTGATATCTCTTATACAATTCTTGAATATTACAACATTGATAATCCACAGCCAGATAGAAACTTTGATGTATATAAATACTATCAAGGTAATGATTTTAGTTCAACTTTTATGATTTCATATCATTACCAACCAGTCTCTCTGTAGGTGGCGGTGTGGCAGTCCGAGGCGGCGTTGGCTCCGTGGGCGGTGTGGGCATGGTGCCAGTTCAAGTCCCAGTGAGTGTGGCCAATGGTCACACTGTATACCAGACAGTGCATTTGCCTGTTCATGCACCACATTTGCAGATTATACCGCAATTACAACAAGTTAGTTACTGTTCCAGTATATTTGGCAATAAATTTTACAAACTGTGATTGTAACTGTAGGTGGTCATACTCAATGTGGTATGGATATATATTGGTTGCCAATGCATGGTTTTATTCTAAGCTTTTCCAGCTCTCAAACAATGATTATATATGTATTGGTGTAACCTATGTATGTTTTTCGGGATGGACTGACTAGTTGACTGCCTCGTTGGTCGTGTTGGTTGCAAGTGCGACTGTCGATCGGGAGGTCCCGGGTTCGATTCCCGGGTCGA
>DWDT01001049.1:0-17260 GCA_018245595.1 Microceris scylla | reverse complement strand
CTGCAAGCGCCGGGAGCTCATGAGGAAGGACCTCGTACAGGTCCGAAACTAGTCGGGCCACCCCGAAAAACGTACGTCAGTTAAGCCGGTACATTTATAATCATATACATTTGACATATTTATTACTGTTCCAAAATTTTCACCACTTATAGTTTTCCACATGTTAATATCGATGTTAAATTACACTTCTTGACACCTATGTGAAATGACACTATAGTTCCTGACGAGTAAATATATGACAGAATATTTAATGAAACATAAATATTGAGTTAGATATTATTTGTAAAGAATATTAAGCTTAAGAAGTTTTTTTGCTATTTCATTCATAAGAAACAAAATGTACTGTCCGTCTGAAGTGTATGAACGTAACTTGAACCTATTGAATAGATGATCATCTTCATGTTACTGAAATTAAATACACGCATATGTTATACCCTACTCAAGCTCCAGCAACTGACAGCCGAGGTGATCAATACACCCCTGCCTCGGACACACATTCTTAAAAACTCAAGGCACCCGTACGATCGGAAACTGCAAACTAATGAATATTTTAGGCAATTTTATATAATAAAAGATCGTAGCAGAGAACAAGAAAAAAATCAGTAAATATAGCCATTAACACTAAAAATATATGATGCCATTGCGTTCGAAGTTAAGCGACATGTTCTGGAACCTTCTATATGAATCTATAGATTCTTTGTCGCTCATCGCTTAATCGCGCGTAGTCGGTCAACTTTATACGGAAAAGCGATTTTTCTTCTATCCAAGGTGAATAGTGATGTGATTAATGATATCGCAAGGAAAATATTCAAAGGTTTTATTGGGTACCCCTTGAGTTTGGACAAAAGCGGCGAAGTTTTAGTCAATTTCTATTTCTTTCTCATGACTACTTTCCATAGAACCAAAGAAAAATACCAAACCTAAAAAACATATGTAGCTCATCAAGAAGGATTATATTACTTACATTCATGGATAAAATCAATCTAACACTATTATGAGTGCCGCAAATTTTTGGTTTTCGACAGAAAATTCCAAATTTTTCTAGAAAATATTTTTTCCAACCATACCTACACGACATCAGCTCGTGAAACGTTCCATCTGATATGACACTGATTATGAATATGTCTATTACTCTATATCAGTAAACTTGAACGACTGCACATTAAACCTAAAATATCAGTACAAAAATATAAATACAGAAAATCTTCAAGCTGTATTCCGAAATCCAAACCCAGTAGAGATATGGTAATCTCCGTACTACATGTGCCGAGCTGAGCCGATTTGAATGTGTGAATATTAAACGAATCGATTTAAATAATAAGAAAGAGATGGTATATAATCCATGCACGTTCTAATTCTTATTCGCATACTTGAAAGATGATTTAGTGGATGTACTACGGTTTTGTATAAGCTGCGCCAATAAAGAAAAGAATTGAAAATGGCTACATTTATTACACGGTTCTCTCACTCGCCCATTCTTGCTTCTGCATGCGAGAAATATTCAACCTTTTTATGCCTTCACAACACCCTAACGATATCTAAGGTACTACTGACTATTCCCTAGTAATCGCTTAATAAGACCTTTAAAATTACTAGTAGGTAGTACTAGGAAAATGATTCGCAGTAGTAAGCCGTATTTGTGAGTGTTTCAGTAATTGAACTCTCACGTACACCACGACTAACCGTTCTCATGTATATTTACCACATTTTTCTTGTAGTTTGCGTATCGTAAACATATTGCCTGCCTACAAATGATATGTAATCCCAATAAGTAGTATTCCTACAATTTTTGGGTATGAATATTATAGAGACTTTTTTGTCAAAGAATTGTTATTAATGAAACATTATTATTTGTCTAACATTAACAGTGTCAACGTAAACTGACAGTTTTATTTCATTACATGTAATTGTAACACATATATTTTTCATACATACACACATACATTTTCATACATACACATATATTACACATATACGTGTATGTACATACACACATACATTTAATCTTTTTGTACACACGCGATTTCATCTCAGCGAGAATGCAAATTACACGTTTGTAAAATATGCTTTGATGTTAATTTTACCAAACGTTACTCTGGACAAACCCTTTGTTAACAAATTTAAAACTAAATGTTAAAAAGACAGCATTTCGTTACCTCACTTTGCGACAGACTAAAATCTAAGCCGGGGGATATAACCCCTTAACATAACCGTGACTTTACGTTTTTCGGTGCAAAATATTTATACATTCTTTGCACGCGCACCTATGATTTGTGTGAGGGCAGTTAATACAGCACGAAGGTACATTCACCATATACGCGAATTAATGCAAAAGCACTTTAGTTTATTAATAATATATAGTTACTTTATATTAACGCCACTAAAAACAAACATGGATCTTACGTTTTAAGTAACCATATAGCTTAGCAAATGACTCGTCGTTGGAGTAACAGTGGGTGGGTTGTGGCAACAGCTATAAAATTTACGACCAATAAAAACCGTACCAAAACTAACGAAGCACAGAATTCTATTTGAGTGGCAATATCGTAATTAGTTTAATCACGTACTACACCATTGTGCGGAGTGCGGTGAAATATTCAGTTGATTAAAGTACTCTGGAATTATCAAAGACACGAAACTTTCAAGTTGGTATTTAATGGAAGGAAAATACGTCCGAATTGAGTTTTGTGTACATGACTAAGGTTTGTTGGTTTGTTTTACGTTGAGTGGTTGTTTTATTTATATGTATTCAAAATGGTTATGTGAATTTGGTAATCTGTTTTGTAATTTTATACGCCGTTGCTGTGCTGGTCAGGGATCGGGCCTCGGATTTTACGAATGTCCACGTCTAATAAATTTAGCAGTAATCGAGTAATAACTCGAAAAATTAAATTGATATTAAAATTATTTCAATAAGCATTGAAAAATATAATTTTTTACTTTCTTGTTTCCTGTAACGAGTCTCGATTTGAGCGCCCGCAGCTAAAGTTTAGCCACAACAAATAATTCGCGCAATAAAAGGCAAAAGTAGCGCAGATCCAAAACGAGCTGAGTTTAGATTGTTTAATAGGTACGGAACAGTGTTCTCGTGAAAGCATGGTAACGACTTCCGGCTTATAATCCCTAGCGTTTCAGTATCAATTTAGTCTATTGCTTGACACACAGCTACTATCTGATTGAATATGCAATAGTTTAGATCTATACATGATTGTTATTATTATTATATCGTCACGACGCGTCCTTTATGGGGTAAGCAAAGAGCACCAGCTTTATACTTGTATATTACATGTATATAGCTAAATAATTGATTTTGATGTTGATTTATAATACGATGGAACTCTAATTTTTGGATTCTAATAAACAGACAATTGTTGTGAGTGAAGATATAAACATTGAGCAGCGAATGTTGGGTAGGATGGAAGAAAACAAGAATGAAATTAAGGAACGAATTGGCTAGTATTTTTATAACTTTTCGAGGTATAAAAATAACGAACTGCACACGAACACAATTCTCAAACGGGGATCAAATAAAACCATAAAAAATGTTTACGATTTCAGTTTAAGCCAATTAAATTTAATAAAGAATGCCTGCTATATTAGAATAATAGTATCAGTGCCTATGTTATTTATTCTTGAAAATAAACATCGAATATGCTTTACTAAATATTAAGTCTTTTCCTACAACAGCGAAGGAAAATATCTTGAGGAAATCTTCCTTAAAATTGTTCGTAATGTTTTAAGGCATGTAAAGTCTGTCTACACGTGCTCGTCTTTTCTAAAACAAGGAGGAGACAAAAGTCCAACTGTGAACTGAAAGTATGATTGATTATGATAATAATGATTATAATGAGCTAACAGAAAAAACGGTTGGGTGAACCGCCATCATTATAATTGTACATGTATGTTTTATATTTGTGTTTATGGACTGAAACGGTCTGAAATAAAATGTATTATTATTATTATTATTATTATAATTCCATAATATTTTTCACCTCTAAATAGAAACGAAAATAAAGAATTACATAGCCTCAAATTCCAAAAGTGGTGTACCAAAAGCTGCTTGGTTGATAGCGTCTGTGGAATAATTGACCATATACACAATATACATATATGTACAATATACATGAGTGATATTATTATCAATTGGCTTAAATTATACATAATGTGTGCTTGAAATGAAATGTATACGAAATACTGTACAGTCTTTTACTCATAGACACACACAAATAGATACACATTTACATATCTTTATACTGTCACTCTTGTATCAACACGTCAGGTCCCATACTGGATAGGTAGGGAGTATGGACCGGACATGCTTCTTCGAATACTTCAAGATCTGTCCCGGATCGCTTACTCACTTCTGGTGAGACCTGTGAATGTACAAACTTTTTCTATAAAGCCCACGTTATTGGCTTTAATTGCCTCAACAGTTTTATCTGATCTTTGGGGATGTTTCAGCAATTTGTGCACATTACTGCGGAAGTTTTTGTTACTTTCACACTTATATTCCTTCGTAAGAATGCCATGAAAAATAATTCTTCTATTCGAACGCAATGAATTTATGTCGGTTTCCAAGATAAAATCACTATTTTCACGGCATCATTAAAAGGAAGCGAGGGTTGTTTTTAAATGTAGTTTTCATAAAAATATTATTCTATACAATAAGAAAATAATACTTTGAGTACTATTTAGATACAAAACTGTTTTACTGCTTGTAAGCACGTAAGAACATTCATATTACTTACTCAGGTCCAGTAAACGGGCGGGTGACAGGTACTTTAATATAACATTTTATGTTTATAACTGTATTAAGTTTATATAAATTTAATACAGTTATAAAAAAAATTAATCAATTCTTGATATTCTACTTCATGCTTTATATGAATCTAGAAAAATATTCTTCGTGCTCCGAATCAAATATTTTAAGAAACAGCCGACATCATGGATATCAACAACATAACATCACGCCTGTAATCCCCGAAAGAATAGACAGAGGAGTGTAGTACACTTCCACGTTTCACCAGTTAGGTTTTACGTCCCACGAGTCTATTGCCACACATGGTGTACACATACTACAGACTCCAAGCCTAGAAAATGTAAGAAAATTTAAGTTAGAAAATTCAATAGAACTCGACCCGAGATTCGAACCCATGACCGTGCGGTTAGCAGTCGCGCTTTGCAGCCACTCGACAAACGAGGCAGTCATAGATGTCAACCGTTTCTTAAATCCGTATTGTATTTCCAGATGACGACAACCCTGCGACCGCTGGCAATGAGCCAGACCGCCTGGCAACCCTACCAGAAGGAGAAGCAGTGGTAGCGATGTTAGGGCTGCCACGTGCCGGTGAGATCACGCGAGCTCAACTCAGGATCAAGGAAAGTAAGGAGTTTAAGGTACGTGAGGTCATTGTAGTTTTTATAAGACTTTCTTATCTAAATACTTACAATAAGGAGCTTTTACTGTTCCTGGATGTTACTTTAAATGAGAATAGTAAATAGTAGTGAGAGAATAGTAGATTTATACCCTTCATTAATACTTAAAACAATACAATATATTTTTAATTTTTTTTGTATACAATACCCAACCGTCAGAGACACGCTTATAAAGATACAATTATAACGAAAATATCTTTCACGTGTTAAGTTCAGATTTAAAATATTCGGTGATTCTAGTTCGAATCTTGCAGTCATTCTAATAACTAATTAAATAACTTAGTGTGCAGCACTTCAAAAATCGACCTCTCTACTACTGACAGTGAAATACACTTACATATTATTTAGCACAGACATAATTCTAGGTTTCATTACTTCCCACGATGTCACAGGGAGTTACAAATAAGTATGTTGGCTGTGTCGGAACAGATGTTGCACTCAGAAAATTATATCGCATGAAACTCGGCAAATTTAGCACAAACTCATGTTAAAATTTCGTAATATTCGCCAACCGAATATTATAATACGTTTCTAATATAATTTTCAAATAGATTTATAATTTTGATATTAATCCCGTTGTATTTCTTACAATAAAATATAATCACTTTATTAGTATATTACAACGATATTATGTATCATTTTATCATGAATACCGAAGCTTTCGAAGAGCTTAAAAATTATTTCAGTTCGAAACTTTTAGAATATTCGATGTTCGTTTCTAGGAAGTTCCTTCTTAACGTGCCATATTGTTTAATACGATATTTATTACAGAACACTGTAGATAAACTTGTACAAAGAGCGAATGCATCAATCATTATCGGAACGTCGTCTTGGAAGGAGCAGTTTTCAGAAGCGCTGACGGCTAATGCAGGTGTGTACGAAATTTACGTGGAAAAATGAATATTGTTCCTCGCATAAGGAGAAATAAACATTGTTCTTGGAACATGAACAAGTTGTATCAAGTTGCTGTAAATTTATGAAATCTACTTTATTCTATTAGTAGCTCGAAGGAAGACATTTTACGTATAGCCATTACTACGTATATCAATTGCATTAATTTTTGCTTCTCTTATTTTTCTGTTACTCGAGATCACAATGTACAAAAATACATATAAAGTATAATTGTCATTAGAATGCAGTTTATTTACATTTTTTCTTATTAACTATGTACTTATAAGTATTGTAAATAGATTATATGTAAATGAGACCGTAACCGTAAGAACCTGTTTAAATACTCATTAAATTACAGATTCAGAAGACCCGGACGCATCTCCCTCTGTGTCTGACTACATCCTTCACGTGATCACCCTCTTTTGGAAAATTTTGTTCGCATTAATTCCACCTACGGGTAAGTTTAGGAAATTATAATATCCTGGAAACTCTTTGCACCACAGCTATTTGATCTAATTAATGACGTGTACATTTTTCGATATCATATTCGAAAGCTATTTAATCATAAATAATCATTGTATTAGAACAAAGGCTACTACGAAACCTGGATTGAATGAACTATGTACTCATTTTTATTATATTTCTTTCCTCGTGCGGCTAAACAATTGATTCAATCATAATCACAGAAGTACCGACAAAATGATGTATCCGATATCGTAACGAGCAATTTCCTAAATGAGACGTACATAATATATTTAATAAGTATATAATGTAGCTACATATTTGTTTTTTTTTTCTCTTCTGATTTGTTTTTTCAATCTTACTTTCTGCGGCATGTAATTTCAAAATCTTTAAGAGTTTTCATTCCTCTATCTCTTCTATTGTTGTTTTCTACCACAGATATTGGCGGCGGATACGTATGTTTTGTGGTCTCCATCATCTGCATCGGTCTAGTCACGGCTGTGATCGGCGACGTGGCTTCTCATTTTGGCTGCACCCTCGGCATCAAGGACACCGTCACTGCCATAGTGTTTGTTGCCTTGGGCACCAGCATACCAGGTGAGATGTTCAATATTAACTACCAGCAGTTGTCCAATTGAACCTAATTCATGCAATTTTTGGTTCGGACGTTTTTGTGTTCTATAGTATACTCGTATATTATACCATTATATGCTTGTACTCCTTCTCTTTATATATTTTAACTATGCAAATCCAACATCCCTCCCTGCATTCAATATTTTTAGATGGGGTGCGAAGATCACTCATCACTTATTAATATTTAGAAGAGTATTTACTCGTACGTAGGTATCGGTCGTAGTTGCCAGTATCAAGAGAAATCCTGTAACTCCATATACTACTACATTTTACTCATATGATTATGAACTATATATTCGAGTACATATATTAATGCATTTCTTTCCTCCTGTGAGTTTACAATGTTTATCTTGTATATATTAAAAGCAGCTTGTTGGCAGTCGCGTTAACATAGAAAGATTGAATATAAAGAGAGATAAAAAGTATAAAAGAGATGAAAAAGTAGAATTAGGTTACGTCAACATTGTGTGGATTTTCATTTTCACTGTGACCTTTTAATTTTCTCTGCTAAACGGAAATCTCATAGCTGAAAATTCTACATGCCTCTCTTTGAGAGACCTTATTAGTTTTCATGAGATAATGACTGTATAAATGTTTAAACTAATGTACAAGTCTCTGGAAATACCTCTGAAGATCATGAAAACATAGTGAACCTCAAAGAAGTCACAAACGAATTAGTGCGGTACATTTAAAGACAGTATTATTTCTTTTCCCACCTAATGACTTTTTGTTTTCAGATACTTTCGCGAGCAAAGTAGCAGCTATCCAAGATAAGTACGCAGACGCGTCCGTGGGTAACGTGACGGGCTCGAACGCAGTCAATGTGTTCCTAGGGATTGGGGTGGCGTGGACCGTCGCTGCTGTGGTCCACTGGAGTAAGAACGAGAAATTTGTCGTGGAACCAGGAAAGTAAGTAACCTAAATTTCGTTCTGTTCTGTTTCGACCCTTTTATCATTCCATTATTGGAACATGGGTCTCTTCTCATAATGAGAGGGCTAAAGCCATAGTTACAGCTTAATATTTTTGTTAAATGTTAAATACTTCCTCAGAAAATATTAGCCCATCGTTTTTCAACTCATTTATATGTAAATAATGATTATGATTGCTACACGTACGTAATATACGGCTCACATAACTGAGTAACTATGAAGTAATTAGTACGCAAAACTGTGAACCCTGGTTATTATCATCATTAGCCTGTCACAATTTACTTATGGACTTAGATCTCTCCAGCGAAGGGATTAAAGACAAATACCTCTCAGGGGAGGCCTATATCCTAGGCTGATGATAATGATGATGAATTTATAATCTCACTTTATTATTTATTATTATTAGTACTAGTATTATAACAACATTTTATTACTTGGCGAGACTTTCATTCTGTCTGAAGGAGAACATGAATAAAGACTGCCAATATATATATGTTCCGATAGCCAGGTTATCCCAAAAAACGTAATAACAATTAATCGTACTCGTTGCAAATTGAATTAGAATTTTACGGTGTACCAGGTGTAGCTTCAGTGGCCGCTTAATTTGAAACTTCAAACAGACTTAGTACTTAGCCATCAATTGTAGTGTACACTGAATTTATACGGGGACAATGGAAACAATGTAAGGAATGAACTAGGAAAATGCTTTCTCTATTTCTTTCCTTTCTTTTTTTCAATTGATTCAGGATTACCTGACTGTTCGATTACTAATTAACAGAATTTGCTTAAGCATGCCTTATTCGTCTAGTGGTTGCAAGCGAGACTACTGATCGAGATCCTGGGTTTGATTCCCGGTTTTTCTAACATAAAATTTCTATTAGTAGCTCGGAATCTCGATTTGTGCCATTGTATGGCAATTGGTTCACACCCTATTCAATAGTGAGAGGTCGAAGTAATTAGTGAAACGTGGGATTGTTCTACGCCTTTCTATGTGTTCTTTGGGAATTAAAGACGTGATTTTTATCGTATGAGCCGACACAGATAATAAAAATATAATAAGTTTAAACTTGTGATATAACAGTGAACATTGTGAACTTAAATGTTTGCATTCAGTGTGCGAGAACAGAAAGTATTATAATTTAGAACTGTATATATAAAATAACCTCTGCTCTCGTTGCCAAGAGCGCAGAGTATCTGCCGTTTAGTGTTCCTAACTTTTCGTTTACCCTACACTAAGACAACTTGTCCAATATTAAGTAATTTCTGTTATTTCTAATCTTATGACACAATTTGTTCATTATCATCACGGCATCCTACATGGGATAGGCAGAGATCACCGACAGCCTTATCTATCTTTACAGCTCTGTCATGCATCCATTAATTTGTTCATAAACATTAGTCATTTATTTATTTAAATACCTTTCTCCCACAGCCTCGCCTTTAGCGTGACAATGTTCTGCTCGGAGGCAGCTTTGGCGGTTCTCGTCCTAGTTCTCAGAAGGCGGAAGTCTATTGGAGGGGAGCTGGGTGGACCCCGCATTATGAAGCTACTCACGTCAATGTTCTTCTTCTCTCTATGGATTTTCTACCTCACGGTGTCTACTTTGGAAGCGTATGGAGTCGTGCAAGGGTTCTAAGCTCGTTTGTAAAGTAATCATTGTATGTGAGTTTAATAAATCTGTAACTATTCAAATAAAAGCGGAGTCTAGCATGAAGTCGTCACAATGTATACGCCTTTATTAATGAATTACTTGTTTTGAAAACCACGTATCATTGAAACTATTCTTAAATGTTATAGGTAGAGTCATAATATCAACTAATAAAAGATCTTTTTTATTGTATGTTTATTTATAGAAGTATTCAATGAACCACTTCATTGTCATTAGCAACCATATGAAGCGATAAAATGATCCACAATTCCTTAGTATAGGTATCACTGTGTTGAATTATACTTATTTATTTAAAGTGCAGTGTACGCTTTTATTTGAATAGGAGCTTTACGTATGTGTGAACAATATGTACACACGGAAAACATTGATGATACGATGTACATAGATGGCATATCTATGATCCTGAATGATAGATAACTTGAGGTAACGCGCGCGACTAGAGAAAGGATATGAAATTCCAACCGCCAGCATGCTGTCTCGCTCCCACTAAATCATTATGAGTGCGATAGCATGCGCGCTTGTGATATTTAAATCGTTTATTTAACCGCGCGTCTTATATTCGTTTAATGATATTTCTAATGTCGCCTGTATTAGCGTTGTAGTAGGAGTCTAGATTTTCATGAATAATTTCAGCAAGAGAGTCTATGTGCTCAAATGTACAGGTTTAGCGTTCTTCAATGTACTACCTTTCTCTAGATGTTTCTCTTTTAAAATCTCTTAAATCTTCTTAGAACACAGTGTTGTTTCACGCATAGCTTAACATGAACTATGACCTGGGAAGGTGTGTTCCGTTTCTTATTAAAATAATAAAATACAAGAATATAACATCTTAATATAATGTTATCGTAGTGGTAAGTTTCCACGATTAGTTTACACAATCGTTAGGATACTTTGGTTAATCATATAATAATTGGTCTCGGAAACTTATTGGTCTCTCTGCCTACCCCGACAGGCCTAATGTTACGTTTTTTACCGTTTTTAAGGCCTCTATATCGCATCTTCTTACATATGGTCTGCCGTTACTGTGGCGCAGTAACTAAATTTACTGATCAACCGCAGAACTTTTTAGACCAGTTACTAAACATTTAAAATGTTATGTATTATTGGTTTTTCTTTACACAGATAACAAAAATGCGTAGAAACAACACCGAGTTTCCTATTAAGCCTTCGGAGGCTGTGGTATGATATATAATATACGAGTATGCATTAGAATAAATGAAAGTTAAATTAATAAGTTTATTCAACGTAAAACATATGGGACACGTTTTAGGGAGATTGAAATTTAAAGGAAAGGCTTTCGCTTATGTAAATGGAATGGAAGTGCTTAGAGAATTAATTTTCCTTTTTCTTAAATAAGTTATAAAATACGGTAAGTTACTCAGAAGCTTGGCAACACAGCACTAATGAACAGTTTCGGTTATTTATGCAGTGGTTAAAAAAGGTGGGCTTTGATATACCTACAGTAAAGTTAATATATTTTCACATTGTGGCTATGTTACGGGATTTGTATGGGAGAAATGATGCGTAATTATTCTTTGTGTGATATTGTATGTTTCTCGTAATTAAAAAAGTTATAGTTTCACCGAGAAGCTGTAGTGAATAAGCAAACCAATAGTAAGTCACCTGGACATAACTATTTGACTGCGATAAACGATTCTGTGTTATATTCAGCAGTGGAATGAGGCAATGAAGATGATAATGAATGACTTCTTACAAACCCAACAAGGCACTGCTTGCTTTTCTTTAGCTAATTAGCAAACTGGCGTGTTGACTCCCTCTCTTTTTTACCTCTGTCTCTCTCTCTTCTCTCTAACATTTTCAATCTGTTACTGAACTCCTTAACTCTCTATTTAATAATCGTACTACTTATTGTATTAGAGACTTACCATATGTTTTAATAGCATATTATAAAGAGAAATATATTGATCGCTTGCCTTCAACATAACACAATGAGACAAGAACCTATTATAGGCTATATATATGTAGCATGTAGAGCAAAGGTATATGAATTTATTTATCTGTTCATTTATTTATTTATACTTTATTATAATCCTATAAGACAACAAACGGCGAATTAATATTTTGTAACTTGTGATATATTTCTATTCAAAATACAACTGTTTGGCCATTTTTGATTTGCCAATTGATGAATCATTTAACATTCGTCTCATGCACACGGCTGGAGTCTGCTTGCAATAATTCTGCAGTAAAAGATATCTTTTCTTCCACTGCTTTTAATCTTATACAGTTTTCTTTCCGCTTTCATATGGTTACACTTCTTTAGACGTATGTTGATCTATTACAAATCGAATAGAAATTAGAATCGATATTCCATTCGACTATAATATCGACAATATGTTATTGGAAATATTCTCATTAACAAATTGAACGTTATAGTAATTTATGTTGAATTGTGAAATTTCAACTACTTGGGAATGTTTACCGCGAACACGTCTGAAGTTAGGAGGAGTTATTATCGCATTAAGGACAGTTATTGCCGTGCAATTATCAATATTAATACACGTTTGAAGGAGAACATCGTGAAGAAATCTGCAACACTTAGATTTCTCTGTAACATTCTCCAAGGCGTAGGAAGTCTGATTACGGGCTGATGATGATGGTGAACTTAAGGGTAGATACTTTGAATTCTTTCACGGATTGTATTTTTAATATTTCTAATATTTTGTGTGACGTCAAAGAAGTATAACTTGCAACACGCGAGCTTAAGTTCACAAAGCTATTTCTTAATAAGCACCTTAATAACTTAACATTAAACTTAATAAATCTATAATCTTTGTTAGAAACGCACGTCAGGTCTTTAAAGAGACAGGTATTTGGCACTCGGTGCTCTATGCCTATCCCGTAACAGACCTGGCGTGATGATATAATAATAATAATCTTAACTGTTACTATTAAGTAAATATTAACAAAGAGTATAGTTTCCAAGTTAATTATAAATTTTAAATCTTCCCTAATATTTCCAACTCTATCTTTATCTATATAATTAATATGTTCCGTAGTGGGTCAGCTTGGTGGATAATGTTCAGAATTTTCCCAGCACTGGGATCATAGTGGGCTTGAATATATTATTGCTCATTATTGACTTATAATATTAAGTTAAATCCTGCAATAAAACTAATGATAAATTAATAATGATAACCGACCGACCGATAACTAATGATAACCGACTTGATTGACAGCGAGCGAGCGAGCGATGAAATATGGGTTATAAAAAACTACACTAAGCGATATTTATTATATGGAGAGAGAACATGTTTGGATATGCCTTGCATTGTATGCAAAATGTAGATATTTAACATAATAATAAATAAATAATACTATTTTTTGTGGACCCATTGAGTTTACTTCATACACTTTTAGTAACAAGTTATAAGCGTAAGGCGTAATTATTATGTTTAAAAATAAAGCATATGATCTACAAATATTTAAATTTCTTGGAGCAAACAAACCTTCAAGCTTCATGTTAATAACAAGACACAAATCCTATAAGCTGGCCCGTTGGTCCCGCGGTCTCTGCATAACCGCTCAAAGGCGTCCATTTCCAGACAAATATTTGTGTGACAAGCAAAAGTATATCTGTCTGTCTCTGTCTGCACTTAAATAATATCTGTATAGACATTTCTTTATTATATATTTGTACTTTATTCGGTTGCCGTAGCACCACAACCTTTGCCTAATTTGGAATCAATTTAAGATATATATTTAAAAGCATTGCGTGGAAATGTCACAAGATATTTATTTATTCATATTTTGTATGACCAGCAAAGACGTTAATCGCTTATCGCTTAGCCCTTTCTCTGTCAAACAAGTCATAAGTCTATTTCATACCAAAAACTTAGACACTTGTGAGAATTAAACAAATATATGTAATGCGGGAAATTAGAACGTTATTATAACTGTTAATTGAATAAGTTGTTACAGCTCGCGAATGCTTTTTTCGTGGCTCTTATTAGCAAGAGAATAAGATTCATTATTGATTGCATCTCGCGCTTTCGTGACGAAATAATCACATTGAATTGCTTTGTTTCAATAAAAATAGATTTAGTAGTATAATAATATAAGCCTAATGTGGTCCAAGTGATAGCGTGTAGCGGTAATGAAAAATTTGAAAAAAAAAAATGTACGTATACAGTGTAACTTCTTTATGTAGTTGATTGTAATTTTTCCTATTTCAAGTTTAACTTCTTGAATGTATTGTCTTTCTATAACTTTGATGCTTAACTTAAATTGAGAGATACATTGAAAATTCCAATACTTATCGTACATTTTCTTCTAACTGAACGTAATTATTAGAGAAACAACAGATTGTGTTCCTGTAAGACTAATGTCGTATAATATCAGATAAAACGAGCAACGATTTAGGTAGCGGCCTAATTTAGTATTTACTGTTAGCATAGAAATATTGACAAAAAACTTTATTTTTATATAACATACATACATTCTATCAATTTATGTGTAGATTTTTTGAATAAAATAATTTACAAGCAACAAAATAACAGTTAAAAATGATTTTAACATTGTACGATTAAGTAGAATTTGTGGAAAATTTTTTGATTATACATATTTATATGAAATATACGTTCCGCTTCTGATTTGTTCCCGCTATCACTTGAGACCTACAAAAGGGCTTTTGTGGAAATTTTCGCCTTTCAACACACTACCAAATGTTAACTACTTTTACTTTGTTAGTAATAAATATGAGAGTTTATTGTGTGTTGAATTTTTTTTTGTATATAAATGGAATGTTCAAAATATTTATTTAGATATAAATATAGATATATTAAACGCTACTGCTAGCACTTAATTTTGGTTTGTGTACATACACGATTTAAAAATAATTATATATTATATTATAGAAACCTTTGTTAGAATTTGGAATCGTTCTAGAAAGTACAGTGAGTTTTTTTAGGTGATGTTAATGAAATAAGTGTTCAAAAAGTTATTATTACATGTGTCCGTTATAATTATAATAATAAAGATTAATATTTATTTCATGTGGCGGTGTTTTTTTTTTATAATAAAAATCCCCTTCTTTTGTTTTGTGTCAATTTCTAAGATTTATTTATTTATTCTTTATTGTTGTTTACAAAGGGCGGACTTAATGCCCATTGGCATTTTCTACCAGGCAACCCAGGTGATGATGGAGAGTTGTGGTAGGCACTAAATTACTTTAAATTAATTTAAACACAAGAATGTACTTGTGAACTAATTATGCTGACGTTCACTGTGAATGCAACTTGACATTCAGTTACCAAAGTAGGTAAATACCATTGGCATAATATTGATCCTCTTGCCTTCACTACCCCTTCTTCAGTACCCCACATACCTAGAATGCCTTAAGTCTTCTTTTTCATTTTCAAAATTACTTAACATAGTAACTCATACAAACATAATTGATATAAACGTGTGGTATTAGAAATATAATTTATAGTCTATTTTAAATTTAATTGTCCGTAGAGGCTATGATTTATGAGGTTGTTAGTTTGCGTGCTACGATCTGTGATTTCCCCCAACGGCAAATCACATTCCATCCAAAGCTAACAATACCCACTTACAAAATAATGTTTCGTGTCAAAAAATTACTTCAATAAATCACATACTTTTATTTCCTTTTGACAATTTTGTTTTCTATTTGTTTATTATCACGCCGAAATAACACTTGGAGGTATTTTTTGGATTTCTAGTCAATTAATTATTAGTAAAATAAAAATGAAAAATCATCAGTCAAAAACGAATCATTGTATATTTTAGTATACTTTAAAAAAAAGCATTGTTATATTCCACTTTTTTACAATCTTATCATCGAGACCCCGAAGGCGGCAGTTACATGAATAATAATGTGAGCGGTATTTCTTAATCTGTTACCGTGTCGGAACGATCTCCCCACTGAGAATACAGAAGAATCTTTCCGCCGAGATACAGCGGATTGTCGCCTTTTAGCCGTTTTTTAATTTCTCATTATTCCTATCTACGTTATAATAAAGATGGAACAAATAGTATTCAGAAAAACGTATCTCCAGCCTCGCCAACACTAACTTTCCCGAAGTATGCTAAACTTGAACAGCTATTAATGAAATTACTGTATCATTCCTTAAAACGAAAGTTTAGGTATCTGGGATTTAATTAAATAGTCATTCAAATACTTGAACACGTATGTGAAACCCCAACACATTCTGTGGGTATTTCAAGGTTGTCGCGCCTTGATCAGTTCGGAATACTTCGATATTTAAACAACTATATGAAACTGTAACTAGTGTAAGTTAGATTTCGATTTTAACAATCATCGGTTAGTATAACTTGTTATTATTAGTTTTAATCGCTTCATTGTTTAAACTTAGCTTAAAGATACGTTTCTGGTGTTCCATTGACTGCCTGGTTGGTCGTGGTTGTGGGCGCAGCTGTTAACCTGAAGGTTTTGACTTCGATTTCGGGGTCGGGTATTACTATGCTAAATTAAATTTTCTAGTAAAAAATTCTAAGAGTGACTCGGAGTCCAGGTCTGTATCCGGTAGCACGATCGTCTACTCAATAATAACCCTAGGGCTGTCCATAAGTTAGAAGATTCTAGTGAAAAGATAGTTGTATTTAATCCAAAGGCTATTTGATGTGCGGGAGTTAACGCCTCATAGTTAACTTAACTAACAACATATTTGCCTGAAGGGCTATACTGAATACTAACATGTTAAGTATGTATTCTTAACGATTTAGGCGAGATACGTAGGGTTTTTAATTATAAACGTGAGCAAGGTTTTGCTTATAAAGATAATATTAGAAATCAAAGGTGTAGGGTAATCTGTAATGTATATAATAAATTATTTTGGGAGCGAATTCTTAAAAAGGACGTAGCGTAGGACACCCCCTACCTACCTGAAGTGACGATATAACGATGGTTGGTAATGGTTGGATGCGAAGAGCTAAAGATCTATCTCAGTGACATGCTATTGGAGAGGCCTGTGTCCAGCAGAGGACGACGACAGGTTGATGTTGATGATGATAACTACATTCTCGTAGTAAATTATACTAATTTGTAATATATTCCAATAGGATAATCGAAACTTGTGATATATAGTAACATCCTATCGTGGCGATTTTAATCCTTCGGGATAGCAAAGCAATCGTGAGGACCCGAAGTCGAATTAATTTATAATAAGCTTTTGTACAAAGTTTTCCTTTAATAATAGATTTAAATTCTTTATCTGGAAGATTAATGATGTGTT
>DWDT01001048.1:0-17263 GCA_018245595.1 Microceris scylla | reverse complement strand
CTGGTGAAACGTGGGAGTGTTCTGCATTCCTCTGCCTACCTCTTCGGGGATTACAGGCGTGGAGTTACGTTACGTTTGTTAAGTTCGTAATCAGTAGTTTAGTGATATAATTTCTTACTCCCAGGCATGTGAGCTTTAACCCTGCTACATATTTCTGACTTTATGTGTGTACGTAGATGTATTACTTACTATATACATCGGTAAACGAAAGCAACATATAAGTAAATTTGTATGTATAACAGTTTACTACAATGCTTTTTAAGGCGTTTGAGGTCCACTGACGCGCATTTATCAAGAGCAGTCTATGCTATCAAATCATTACATTTGAAAGGAGAATCGTATCCAGCGTTGAAAGGCTGAACTATACTATTATACTAAAATATATTTAGTGTTTTTTGTATGTATTTACTATATAAATGTGTATTATATATGTATTTCTTAAGTAAAACAAAAGGACCACCTCTGACAAAAGACCTCGATAAAAGCAAACATTACTCCATACCGATTCAAACAGTTACCGAAAATAAACATTAGGAGCTGTAAATTAGTGTTTTAGATGCAATAAAATAAATTATCCGCCCGTGTATTGACGTATTTGTGGACTATAAAATGACTGGGAGTGGCGGCGTGTGTGAAATGTCCGTGCCACACCGGTCGATTTTTCGTCCACTTTACAACGAAATGTCATTTTCTTTTCCGCTTCATTTAACATCTTCATTTTATCTCTCTTTATTCAATCAATATATCTTTGAGATTTGGCATAGGTGCAGTTCACATAAGAATATATGCAAAGAGTTAAAAATGTATACGTAACATGCATTAAATAAGAAATAATACATACATTCCATGTTCACGTTCTTACTGTCAATGACATAGTGTCTAAGGTGAAACAGCAGTATAGATTAGCGTTGAATACAATATAGGTATACTGTTTGACATTAAAATCTCAAAAAACACAAAGCAAGGATTTTTATAAGTATACTCGACTATTTTATATAAAAATCCCAAAAACCATAAAACATAAAATATGTTACGGTCGAATTTCGATCTCCGGTGGACCACTAGTCAAAATACACCCCGTGTGTTATCTCGTATGGTAATTCAACTCCGATAATCTGGGCAGTTCATAAAACAGTTGTAAAAGAGACGCGAACTCACACCCGCCGTGATCGACACGAGCAACTGGGTCCGTGGAGTTTCATAATAATGTATGTTCACGATAGAACATTGACTTTATGGCAGGGAGATAAGACACGTAACAAAATATCACACTGTTTATAGTGGAACAGAGACAAAGACTAAAAGGTTTCATTTGTACAAACGTGGTTACGTACCAACATTGTTCTAGAAACGTCTAGATCAATACGTATTTTACGATTTACAGTTTGCAAATTTTAGGTAATAATTAAGATAAGTAATCCAACTTTAGCGTGTACCAGCGTGAGGATGTGAACAAAAGTCTCTTAGCGGAAGCCTATGTTCAGCACTGGACTGAGATAGGCTGATAAACAGGTCCAATGTGACATTTATTTACTTTTTTTATAGTATGTTCTATTTGGTCGTTGTCGTGAATGTATGAAGAGAGTGGTAAATTTAGAAGAAGCGCGCGTTGTAAGGATAGACATATTTGGCACTCGGAGGTCTCTGTCTACTCTCCAAGGGACTAGGCGTAAATATATAAAAAAATAATACGATATATGGAACATATAATTTAAATATTATAAAAACGATATCTCCGTGACGTCAAATAGCTTCCTATAATTTGTCCACTGGTAAACTAAACGCAATCGTTTGGACAAACGTAAGTATTACGTACATCACATTTTTCATTTCGAAGAGCTCATCAATCGTAGGGTATCCATCTAGAACATTCCCCGAGGACACTTTGATCCGCTATAGGGTTGTCACCACTACGATTCTGCCAATTTTTTCAGGTTGACAGAAACAGGTGTACATATACCGCCGGATAATAAGTGGTACCTTCCGTGGTGGTACCTTCACGTAGAACATTTGAAATACCAGAGCCAATTCCAATGTGTTACCAGTTCTATACGTTTTCTTTTCAATAATATGTAGGTATAGGTAATTATGTAAAATATTTGCAGATTACCAAAGCATATTGCTTTTGCTACATCTAAGCTACACAGTTATAATCGTATCCTGTTTAAGCCCGTGAATTAATATTTAAAGGAAATAAGCGAACAAACATACATAAATATCTCTCGTGTCTTTTGTGTTCGTAAGCTTGTTGCGGGACTATTCAATCATCTCCATACTCGTTATGCAATACAGGTATTGTAATGTAGGTCTGTGGTAATGGTAATTAATGTCTAGTCATGTGATATAGGTATGTAAGACTCAGAGTAGGTAGTATTTGCACAGAACCGTCTGATATACTAAACTTTTAAGATCTTCTTATTGATAACAGATAATTTCTACTGTTTTAGTCTGATTTCCTCATACTTGTTATACATTTATTTTCGGTTGCCTACCTTTCTTTATTCTTTTGTTATCTTGTTTTCCCGTTGCATTCCTACAAAATATCTATAAACTCAATTATGTAAATTATCGACTATTCTTTAGGTCCTGATATAAATGCCTTGAAAAGTGGATAAATAATGGATTCAGCCATTTCGGAGATAAACTTATTGTTAGGCAAAAAATCGAGAGAAAAACGAAGATATAAACAGGGAGAAATTTAAATAACCTGTTTTGGACTTTTGAAGCCGCACAAAAATAGAAAAAAATTCTTTTGACTTTTTATTTCTAAATGAAAGACAGAAGCTGCAATTTGGGCAATATGTGATTGTATGACTTATTCTATAATATTTAGTTATTATATGTTTCTTATTTCGTCGTTTATTCAGTTTGACATTTAGCTATAACGTTTTTTAAAATATATTTTGGTTATATCTCATTCGTGTAACAACCCTGCACAGGGCGACAATAACCCGGCCTCCCCTGGGACGCGCCGATCCCGGCATTTCCCACTCTATCCCGTAGTGTTCAGTGTCTTGTGTCTTGTCGTTAATGGATCAGTGATTTGTTGCGCCGCTAATTGTATACCGCCTCTAGTTGTACACTTGTGTTCTGTATTCCATTGGTATATTAAAGTTAAATGTGATGAGTTTTGTGGAAAACAAATAACGAAATCTAACGTTAATAGATTTATTTTGTAACAACATTTGTTTTATTTTATACCGAAATACCGATCACTACCCACAACTGGCCGTGTCACCCGTAGACAGCTACAATCGATTTCTGCTAGAATCGTAGAAATAGTGTCAGTTACTATAAGTTGTTAAGGACACTATTAGTCAGTATTAATTGGTATTAGGATTTCATTAGTTGGGAGTGTTGCTAACGTTATTAATAATCCAGTTAGTACATGAATGGGAGTATTTGTTAATGTCTGTTCGATTTTGGATTTTTTAATATTTGTCACAAACATTTTTCTATTTCTGGAAATGAATTAATCAATTCTAGTACACAATTTGTTTTGTCGAAGATCTCTTCACGATAGAAATATCATTACTTATAATAACATATTTGAATACTGGGGCCAAGACATTTGCAAAAATACCCTCATAAAAATCGCTGTCTCAATTAGTAAATTTAGACGTGGAAACAGTAGTTTCCACATCTAAATGTGACCTTGGAGCAATGTGGCAGACACAGACGCAGTTGCGTAACGCCCAGGTCTGGACCGTGCTTTCTCCAATAGATCTGTAAATCTACCTTTAGTATCCTACTAGAATTTATCCTTCTACCCTCTTTAATGCCAAAATCATTGGTTTCCGATAGATGGCACTGCATGCGCAACAATTACATTTTATAAATCTTATTTTATCCTTGAGATTATACAAAAATAAAAATTTTCGCGTTTAAAATCAAGCGAGGGAAATAAATACATACGACAGTAATGATTCATTCGAAACGATGCAGTACAAATTCATTTTCATTCACACATATTATGTTTGAACCGAAAATAACTCATACAGATTCATTGACTTGAAAACATGAATATTGCAATTGAAATATCTGTTGAGTTTCAGCGGGCGTTCAAAAGAATTTCCAAATGAATTTTCGCATCGCGCTCTGATTTAAATTTTTCCATCGCTTTCAAAAATTTACAATCGCGATAACCGTATGAAATAAAACATATCGTCATCGCTCGTGTGTCATCGAGTCGAATGAAAATTCACAAAACACGCTCATGAAATAAAATGTAACTACATACATTTCAAAAGAATAATGCTACCAGAAATAAACTGTCACCAGCTTCGTCTGTTATAAAGTGGTCGAAACGAATTAATCCCCCATTCCTTATAATTGTGACAATAACATATTGTTAGCAGAGACTGGCCGCGATTAACCTAGCTGAAGAATCTTTATTTATTGGTGAACAATCTCCCCTAACGTTAGAAAACTACTCTCAAACAAACCTCACACAATTTTCATTCTTATTACAAACGGTATTTTGACTAGGTTCGCTTGCGTCTCAACATTTTTTACGTCTGTGTTGTCAAGTATACTCAATATGAAATGAAGTTTTTATAGCTTCCACACGACAATATTTCAGGCTTAAAGCGGCTGATATTGAAAGCTGCTATGAGTTTTTCAACGTGTTTGCCCCACAAACAGGCGCGACTAACCGCTGAGACATTAAGATATATGCGTGGCAATTAAGAAGCTGAAAAAACCCGAACGACTCGTTGGCGCACAAATGTCGCGAACTATCATCGCATGGGGGCTTCACATCGAAAATAACGATTCTTTCACATATATAGCAACTTTACAGAGTTGCTACAACGTCTTCGAGACTTAAATTACAAAGAATAATAAATAGGGTTCCCGCTTAACCGTAATCAAAACACCAACAGATATCTTTTAACTTTGTTCTAACGAATATCCTGTAAAAATGCCGATATAAAAACATTAAAGTTTGTTACTCGACGAAGCCTTTCGTCCTCGTGTTCACCGCCTTATGTTTCAATATAATACGTAATTTTTACGTAACTGATATGGTCAACTCTATATAATTCCCGGTGACTGCAGCGTGACATATCGACAAACAGATGGTGCCGGCGGCGGCGTCACAACATCAACTAATTTATGCCCTCCTTAACGCCCTCCCACCTATTAGTTGCACGCAGTATATTTCACGCGGTTGGGAATTGTGGCCACGAATCCGAGGGGCACGGGGACATTTTTATTAAAGATGTAGACAACGGACAGTAAATGATGGCTGGTTAGGTTAGGCAGGTTACAATGGCGTGTCCATTCATGAAGCTATCGTTTGGTCCTCTCATATGAGTAAGAAATTGCAAACGGGTGCCAATTGATTGGATACTGATAATCTTTCCATGTCGACGTTTAATATTCGTTTGTTATTTGTACGTCAAGCTTATTCGTATTTGTATGTCAAGCCTGAAATCGTTTTAATTTATTAATCTAAAATCGTATTAAATATGCGTGCATTTTATCGACATAATATACATATCTCTTATATGTATATTATGTAGAAATTTACTTAGTAGTTATTACCGAATAAAAATCCCGTAATCCGCCTTTTAACATGTAAAAACAGGTTACGATAAAATTAACTGATCAAAAGTCAAAATTTTACGAACAGCAACACAGATAAACCTAGTTTATATAGTCAAGTATCCCACTTAAAATTTCAAAGGCAGCCATCCTACAGCTGTAAGTTTCCCCAGCTGAGTTATCGGATGAAGCTGCTTTTTATTTCTGGAACGCATCGCGACTAACGGCCCGACGGCTTTCATCTTGTAAATGTTATTAATCGACATGGCTCCCGGACATGTCGAAGGCGTACCACGCATCTATCGAACGAATCTATAATATTATAGCAAACAACATACGTTGCTTGCTTAGTTGACATACGCACAGTGTCAGTAGAAGATAACCAGCAATGATATGGATACATTTAAGTTGAATATGTATGGAGTGCCACAGGGAGCGATTTTAGTTACCAATGTTTATGTTCGCTTTGTCCGTATGACGCGCAATCAGTCATGTCCATGCAAAAAGGTCGCTTTTGTTGCTGTGCACGTTTTGGACAATTTAAATTATAGTTATAAAAACAGATGATTTTGAATAGTTGGTATAATAGTATCTGACGATTGAACCACGGAACCGCATTAGCCGCGTAGTAACTGACAATTAACTGAACACAGACATTTGTTTTATGCACACCACAGTACCTACATCTCATTCATACTCGTAAAAAACAATACTAATTTTTACACATAACAAAGGGCATTGTTTTTTTTTTTATCTGATATGAAAAAGAAATAACAGTTTCACTATTTAATGTCACATAAGGTAATGATTTATAAGATTTAAAGTTGTACGTGTTTAATCTTTAGTGGTGTTGGTAAATGTATAACCTCTCTTATCTGGACGTTATTCATAACGCCATAACTCATGTTTTATCATAGAATATTTTTGTTATTCTTATTTATGGTGTTTCGTTTTTGACACTATAAATGATAGCCTCTCTACTATTTGATATATCTATTTAAATAAATGTGCTGCCACTCTTAACATAATTTAATAGTTATTTTTAGTATCAATTTTCTCCATTATGACATAATTTGGTAATTGAGTGAATAAGTAACAAATTTAACATTAAAGCACTGACTGAGATTAGCTCATTTAATTTTAGATATCGTTATGCCAGTGATATAGTTATCACTATTTATACCAAGCGTTTATGTTAAAACAACATTAATTACCATTATTGGAATAATGCCAAGATATTACAGACACTTATCGTTTCGATCCTTTATCAAAAGCAGCCCCTCCACTTAAAAAATCTTCACCTTCCAATCAGCCCGTTCCATTCAAAGCGGATCTCCATCCGTGTGGCGCGATCCTCGCATCTGGCCGTGGCACCGGAGTGGCAGCTCTAATTGACAGTAATCAATTCCCGCTTTCAATATTCCTTCATCTAGGATTTTTCTCTCTCGTTTTTATACCGTCTCGGCTGAAATTTATCGCTCAATTAGTCTTGTTTAATAGCCGCCTGCCGCGCTGATGTCTGCTTCTCGCGCCTTTAAGGGCTGCAACTGAAAATTTTTTAGATCGTCACGTTTCGCTGTCACACCTTAATGTTTCTAATTTGTTTCACAATAGCTTAATATTTTACGTCGTGTTTAAAGGGGTGCGTTTGTATTCTGAGCGTTTATAATAATATGAATAATATGTATATTCTAAACTTACATAAATATTAGTTAATATCGTTGTTGTTGGAAAATACTATAGTTTTGAAGTAAACGTGTATTGAGATATCTTAATTTTAAGAACATATATATATAAAATTTAAGAATATATATATATATATATAAATACGGTCAGTTGTAATTTTTTTTAAGTAATACATAATGGATACAAAATTGTGATAATTGACATCGTTTTACAAACAATAATAAACTTTTCAAACAACTGACTGTGATATTATACACATCAAAACAAGAAAATATTGGCAACATTTACAACGGTTTAACATTCTACATAAGTGTTTAAATACTTACAAGCTAGAATTAAACTAAATTGGAACCCATATCTTCCTCTGGTAGCGAAGATCGCCAACCCTGCTGGTCGGGAAGACGCAGAGAAATGGGATTAAATTAATTGTCGCATCAGTCAGGAGGGCGTCGGGGTGTTTTTTATTAGTCGAGTGCCTCCCCCTCCCGCGCCGCGCTGAGTAAATCACGTGGCACCGTCGCGTAAGAATCTGACTGAGCACGAAAACAAAGTGAAAAATACATATATATAGTGACCGCAACTTACCATCGAAGGATTTGTTGCTTAGGGTACACTAGGTTTGTAGGGAAAGAGCTTAGATTTCGTTATTGGAAAAAGCATCCATGTAGAAACAAGACTAATACTGGAATAGCGTAAGGAATGTTAAATATTGACATGACATGATAATTATTATTATTACTTCTAGGTCCGCCTTGCAAGAAGTCATTGCTTAATCCCACGTAACACTGAAGTGCATTCATGACAGAAATTTGGGCATGAAACAGACTGGTTAATACTGGACCGAAAGGTCAACTTCAGCGTAGAAATTTAATTTACTAAAATATTTGCATATTCAAAATTAATTATCGTTAGGAACTGCAGAAACACATTTTTTTAATACCAAAGTTAAATTTAACAAAGCTTAACGTTGACAAAACACACGTAGACAATCCGATTATGACCAAACAGATCTTAAGATAGGACATAAAAAATATACATTATAAATTATGTTGGTTTAAATCTTCGTCTATAAATTGTTGTTTAAAGTTCTGAATGATGAAATCGTATATTTGTCTTTTTCATATCGTAATTAACATTTGCAAAAAGTTTAAAATTAACCCTTAAATTAGAATGTTACATTTAAAATTAAAATGTTAATTACAAAAAAGTTTCTTTTTATTTCTTTTAAGCTTTCTATTGAGCTTTCTTTTATAGTTTCTATTACGTCTCTGTTCACTTGTTTTATGCTCAAAATTTATTTAGAGTGTAAATTTCTTTAATTATATCTAAATAATTTTCAGGTACACTAATATTGGAAATATGTATTAAAAAACATGCCACCTCCAAAATTTTTCTCTCGCCTCCCGTCACGCCGCGCCCGCCCTATTTGTACGCGCTTTGATCTCTGCCTCGATTTATCGAGATTATTTTTAACGCCGATCGCCCATCACTACTCCTCTAGTGAGGACCGACTCGATATACGGATTTAGATTAGTGACGTACCTCGTAAATTACGTGCAAACGGATAGGACAAGTGAGTGATTTTGTTTTTGGTTCATACAGATGTATATGATTAAATTATGCACCAGTTTTACTCACTTTTATGTTTTGGAAATATATAGTCTGACTAATTTCTGACTTATACGAGATCATGATTATAAATATTCCGGCTTAACACGCGAGCTTATACGAGATCCTTAGGAGCTCCCATTAATGGCAGCGAAGTCTTGGTGGGAACCTCATCGAACTCACCGGGAAAACAACCAATTAATATACATAGACATTAAATACTAAAGCATTCGGACACATCGTTGCACGTATAATTAGGCTGTAAAAAATATTATAATTATTTTATATATTTAAGAAATTATATTCAAATCGTTTGCCTGTCCTTGCTCTGTATTACGACAAAAGTCTTCTAACATTTTCTGATCTTATACAGTGTAATTACTTACACATATATGTTTTTGTTATGTATAATTACTTATACATATATGTTTTTGTAATTCGACATTTAAGTACATCAATTTTAATGCCCTGATAGCAGGGTAAAGGTTGTCTTGAGAGCAACCCCGAGTAATAAAATGCTTATTAGGCTGTTTTTCCTCATTCATGTGTTTGTTATGCATGGATCTTGTCTATGGCAGCGAAAGGTTAAGGCCATAGTTTGACGAATTGGCCAAATGTGTGTTGACAGATAGATTGCCTGTTAGCAGTATGAAACAATCAATATAAATTGCTGCGTCATGTTTAGTAGCAATGTAATTTGTATGACCGACTTGTAAATGTATAGTAGCAATGTGTTAACTGGTCATTGCAGTCCATTGGCTTGTGAGTGCAATTATAAGTGTAATTATAGCTTTATCTGTGATCTTTAATAGTTTGCGCTATACTGAGCATGTAATAAAACAAATACAGTTTTACTGATAGCCTCACAAAAACATTTTCATTATATTTATCATCAGATTATATCAGTCCACTGGTGCACGTAGGATACCGCGATGTTTGAAATAGGCAAAGAAATAATAATTAGAAAATAGGTGAGGAAAGCCAAATACCGGGCTCAGTGGTGTACCTTGAGACATTCCCTATCATAGCTACATTTCTTGTACTTAGTTTTGTGTATAGTATAATATATAGTCAAATTACATTTTTAACAAAAAATAATTTTAAATAATACCTGGTATTTTTAAAAAGTGTACTTTGACTTAGAACTGTGGACTGACATTGTAAACTTTTTCTAACTACCCACATTGGTGCATTTGAAAAAATCACATTTGTTTCTCATTTCATATCCTTTGTTAATATTAAGAATCTTGTTGGAATATCCAAGTGCCTATCCTATTTTTACAATTGTTGTCTGCTCTGTTCTTAAGAGAGGGTCAGTATTCCATAAGTGTGACATACAGATTTTAGTGGATATTGTATCAGCTTGAAAAGTCGTCTCATGTCGGTTTCCCCTTTATTTAATGTAAAATACATCTAAACTAATAGTTTTATTGTATTTAATTGCTCTGTTGATTTGTTAGAAATTTAAATTGTCTATTTAATCTGGGTAAGTTCAATTCCTTCCAGGAAAAATTTTTGTGTGCTGGAAATGAAATTTGGTTGTGTCTGATTATAAAATTATTATGTATGTCGATATTAACTCTGGTCACCATATCACAAGCTCTGCTAGTTTGAGAACAGATCGTTGTATGAGGTGTCTAAAAATATATGTAGTTAACTTCAATGATAGCGCGCCACCGCTGGAATAATATTTATTTCCAAATAGAAGAAGAGAAAATTTTTATTGCTTCTCGTAATCCATATAAATAAATCTTAAGCCACAGTCTACAAAATAACCAAGATGTGGAACGAACAACTAAACCGAAATGCACCCATATATCACACTCGTCCGCCCAAATCCGGGAGAAACTGCTTCGAAACTAAACTTCCTCTGATTAAGCTTATAATAATAAACTATACCGGATATCCTATCACCAAAATTCTAGCTTCACTTGCATTGTGCGGTAATACAGTGCGATAAGGTTTAAAATTGTGCTCTGTAACTGCAAACTTAAACGGTAGCCCGCGCTTGAGAGCAAATTTATCGAAGCAGCCGTGTTGGATGTTATTACGTAAGTCGTAGGGTCTACTTTGGGGTGATAGACGATTGTGAATATCGTGGTGATATGATGTGTTAGTTTTGAGGGTAGGTCTAATTTGTGCGATAGTTAGCGGTAGGCCGGCTAAACGGGCGATATTTCAGTTGGCGTGTTTGCGCAGGCTGTTTGCACTCTTGTTAGGAGGATTGGCTCGTATGTATTTATTTGTGGGATCGCTGTGATGTATGCGAGTGAGATTATCTCTGTTACTGTCGTACAGTGGTAATGATTTCGGAGATCGTGAGGGATTACCGTTTAATTTATTATCTAGTTCAATGTTTTCCGTGTTCGTTTTGGTAGTATTAATATTTGTTTTTAAAATCGATAAATTATTACGTGAGAGGAATCTCTTTACCCGTCTTCTTTTTTAAAAACATCGTGGCTAAGGCATTGGGGGAGATCTGACACAATAAGTGTCTATAAAGAAGGAGTGGAAAGAGCTAAAATTCATACAAAATATATTTTACAATGCGATAAATATGTTTATAAAATAAAACATCAAATATTTGCATGTATACTGTCAATTTTAAACTTGCAATAGTGTGTCTTCAAAACGTAACATCAAATATATATATGTATATATGAGTAGGTATATACATAGGTATACTTACTCTTTGACGCAAGAATCTTAGCAGGGTCCAAACTTAACAATTTAATTAATTATGATCGTATTTCGGGAACAACTGTATTAATAGTTGTAATAAATTAATCTGAAGGATATTATAACAGGGTTATTCATGTTGAAGTTATCAGCTTTTATAAATTACCAGTTAGCCTTTATAAAATACCAGTAATATTATAAATTGCTAGTATTTCAAATGAACCGACGTATTTTATTAAAATTAACTCAAACTAGCTACGCCTTTGACAGTAGGAATTTGTACACAACCGTGAATCCAGACATGCACACGCACACATATAGGTACGGTTACATACTCACATGCATCCGCACACGTAGTATCTTTATAATTCTGCGTTACGAAAGACTACGAGGATGGATTTCATGGATGAAAAGAATATAAAAAAAAAAGAAGAGCGCGGATACTGCCAGCAATAAAACATTTTAAAATCTGTATGTTCGCGCTGTCAATCTAGTGCTAGGCAGAACGTCGGGTTAATTCACCGCAGCGCGCTAAGCAGCCGCCGCGGCGGAAATGGTGCGAATAAATCACGGCCGACTTCGCCTGGGGACTGGGGTACCGTTCGCAAAAAAGTTCACAATTGTTTCTTCGTATAACCGGTATGCTTTTTAAGTCGTTGAAAACCGTTTTAATTATTATATAATTGATTGGGTTGCCTGTATACAAATTCTCGGTGTCAAATTAATATTATGAACGAATTAATTGAAAATAATATTTATGAATAGAAAGGTACGTAAAGATAAATCACCCTCAGACGAATCAAACCTGTAATTTTTGAGGCAACTATTTTTAAATTGATTTATATGCCACTAAGTACTTACTGTGGTCCATAAAAGGGTCTACTAAGTCATGGCCGATCGGAAAGTTATTTAAGTTGATAACATAATTTTCTCATCACCATCAGATGTTGAAGAGATGTTAAGAAGAGTATATGTATAAAATAGCGCTTTGAAAAAGTTATCCACTTATAAATAATTTTAACTTTTTCTACGGATGCTACCCGTCTGAACTCGGCGTATTCATTAGTCGGGTCATTAATTATTTTTTGTTGATCCCTACGCGTCGCAGCCTGTCCCTCGCAACAGTTTTACAGTTTCATTCAAATTGCCATAACAATGACTACGCAAGCGGTTAGCTGATAATCTGGCAACACAAAAACAATGTAACACCACGCCTGTAATCCCCGAATGGGTTGGCAGAGAAATTTAGTACACGTTTTATCTCGCATGGAATAGGTGGTGAGCATAGATGGTGGCAACACAGAATGGTAAGCTACAAGCCGCTGTTATTTAGCTTTGGGTTCTGTGCCCAACCTTGTAGATATATTAAGTTAATCCCGTTGTCTCTTTTGTATGTAACTGTTAAGGTTCTTGTATTATCAAATAATTATGAGCTAAAGTACCCCCGACATTGCATAATTCACATTGAGCAGTAATATTGTGTTAAAGTTCAAGGGTGTCCATAAGTGTTGCTAGTAATCCATGGACATATAGTAACCATGTTAAACTGAACTGCAATGGACCTTCCTGAGGCTCGATGAAACGTTTCGTATTACTTGTTTTTGTAAACAAGCCCATATATTTACGTAACATTCCGCACGTGTGAACTTCTTCGACAATTTTTTTTCTTATTCAATTTAAAGTCTAACAGCCCTTCTACACTGTTACTTTTTATGTCACTTTTCAAATTTCGTCTTTTTCACCCGTATTATCACAGATTATGATAAAGAGAGACGTAACTATTATTAGGTAGATATTTGTGAATAAATAAATACATGTAGATAGATGTACAGTACTCAAGAGCCCTTTTTTGTACTTTATATTAGTACTGAAAATAATAGGCCCACCGTGTGATGTGACGTAATGAGAAATGCAGCGCATTCCTCTGCCTATTCCTTCCGGGTTTGCAGATGTGATGTTACGTTTTTCGGTTAAGCGTAGGTAATGTCATGTATTTAGGAGTCTTTCCAAATTAGAAACAAATTCTCCTTGTTAGATACTTAACTACTATAATGAGAAAATACCGTGCTGTGTGCATTCACCCTTAGTCACACCAACATGGAATTAATTTAATTCCCAGTAAAGATCATGAACTACTAAACAATGGAACTGACTGCATTAAACACATCATTTCCATAAAAATGACCCGTAATAACATAACAGATGCATATTACAATAGCAGCGTAGTTACAATAAATCTTTGCTGTTAAACAGCAGATTTAGTTGCGAGCGGCGATCACATCACTTGTTTATTTATGCGACCGCAATGAGTTCCACATTCAAATAGTTCATTAGACAAGCACGAAACATATCTAGCCCTTTGTATGCGGCCAGCATTTGGCACTTTGTTTAACTGCGTCTTGTATGAACGTAGCTGACACACGGTCGTGTTGTTTCGTTGACGTTAGTCTATGATATCAGTTAGTTTATTAACGTGTTTACTGAGTTACATAGTTAGTTTCGATATCTTAAGAGTGTAAGATATAAATGATAAACTTAACCGAGAATACTACGTATTTAGTTGTTTTAATCATCTTTTGGTTTACTTGGGCATCCTGTATATAATTATAACAATAATTTATACACACAGATTCAGATAAATACTTGTGCTCGTCACACAATTCCTTGTCCTCGCTAGGAATCGAACTCACGACCTTCTGCTCAATAGATAGTGTTACAATACTATAAAACATTTGCAAATAATGATTAGATGTAAGCCGATTGGCGTACCCGTGCGTCAGAGCTGTCAGTCCGCAAATCACTGCGTGACGTGGATGTATACGAGCAACTTGGAATGGGAACGGAAAATCGTTATAACGACGCAAGGACAGCCTACCGGTGGTGCGGTGTGGACGGGCTGGTTATTAGCATCAATAAGGTTTTAAATTTATGAAGGTGTCATAGCCTGAGGGGAGTCTAAACTTTCTAAATATTCGATGCTAAGCCTACTCGGTGACTTCAAGGGTAGTTTGTAAAATTATTGGACAGACGATATACATGACAGACGAAAGGAGCTCCGTCTCTTATATAAACATATTCGCAATGGTCATGTTAAAGGTTTACAAGTGTGCCAGCCGCGTTTGGTCAGCGTGTATAGCCATAACCCTTCGCATTCTGAGTACGCAATAACTGAACGAACAAAAAATGTCTTGCTACCATCCACAGCATCCAAACAAAAAAACAAATGAAGTGTTCGGCGTCAGTAAACGACTCTTCATCTTTAACATCTGCATCGCACCATTCATTAATCTGAAGTGTTATTTCAACATGAAATATGCATTTGTAAAGCAAATAAAACCGCCCCAAGTGACAACCGACTTCCACGCACAAGTGGTGTTTAAGTCGGAAAACTATATAAACATGCAATCTAGCAGATGCATGTAAGTACATCTACGAGATATAATATAGTTCATGGCAATTCCGGCCTTACCACTAGAAAAGTAATAAATAAATTGCATTGCTACGAAGTAGAGCTATCGACACATTTTTAGGTTCGCCGTACGGTCAAGTGGCGGTTTCCTGACCAGTGTGGCTGTTACGGAAACGATAAATATCCATTAGAATTTAATGAGTTTGTCTCCTAAGCGCCTTTCAATAGAAACATAAGCGTTAAAGAGCTTTTTTTGGGTATGGTATTAATTGGTATTGCACTTCTGGTCTAATAATAATAATAGTATATTTTTGATGAACTCGCATACGTCCCTGTACTTGGTAACCGGACAGTTAAGTTACATACATATTATGTATGTTTAAAAATACATACATAGACATAAAACATGACACCCATACATAAAGCTAAACATGTGTGTTCATCTTATAAATATTTGTTCTTAGGTCCCGGCTAAAAACCACGATCAAATCAAAATTTTTAGTCTTTCAGTATTGTTTAAAAAACTTATCAGATAATCTACATACTTAGAAATTTTGTTTAAAAAAAGTAATTTAATAAAGTAATTGGGCTTTCGTATCACATGTGTATGGAATTAAGACACTTTATAAATTATGTGTGATAGCAGGTATACATAATAATGTAGGTAATCGCTGTTAATAATTCACTAATTGACAGCGTTCATTCGGACACGTGACGTGACATGTGTCAAACATGACCCAGACACAAACAGCCTTTGGATTGTATCACCGCCAGACTGACATTTGCAAATTTCAAAGACGCCAGATATTTCTAATATTAAAAATGGAACTAACAACTAACCTAATTACAATAAGTATATAACAGATATATTAAAATGCAACAAGGAACAGACATCACTAATTGGCGACTTACACTGGAAACCAGACGTGACTGGCTTGTCATGTTGACCGTACCCCGTACTGTCAAATCTTGCTGTTATTATATGTCGACAAATAAAAAATAAATTGCGTTTTGCATATTTCCTTATAATATTTTATAATCCAGAAAACTTTATTACATGATTACCGGCGCACACAGATACTTTCAAACAACATAATGTGCTTAAATAAAGACGTAATTACTAGTTTTTATTTATTGTTATAAGCAAGAATAAATTCTAGCTAACATCTAAATGTATTCTTCCAATATAGAATACAAGTTAAATTTAAGTGCTTGTCGGAACACGTTTTCGCTAAACGTATAGCCGTTTCCGTGGGAAACGCGGACCATTAAAAATTCCCCACAAAACGCTTGTTTAAAACAACAATCATCAATAACTTGAGCGCTGTCTATTATGTAAATCGGAACGCGTCGAGTCATAAATAATTTATGGGACGGCTAAGGCCCCTGTTGTAATGGGCTAGGCACTGGATACTAAGCGACATGTTAAAAAAACGGTCAAGTGCGTTCAGGGCTCGTGCGTTCCGTTTTTACATACAACACAAGTAAAAAGCAGTCTATAAATTTCGAAAAAAAGTAATTATAACTGTCAATAAAGTTCGCGTCGCTTGTTGGTTCGGTCAAAGCTTCGAGAGAAAAATGCCATCACAATAGAGGCCGTAAATTGGTGCTGTCACCCCGTGGCGCGACACAATGCACATTTATTGACAAGACGAGGCCTGGCACATGCCACGTACTGGTAAACACTATCTGTTGGGGACGAGGGAAGAGTTAGCTGTTAATTAAATTGGACGAAGACCGCCCCAGTGATGCGTTAATAGCATTGCTACCTAGTAATCTTGGAGCTATTGTCGTGTCTCTCGTTTCAATTGTAACAAGCGGGAGATATAGTTTGAGAGACACTGGCCAACTGTCAACATTAATACTCCACATTAAACCTCGTAAATCTGATGATGAGCATTTTAGTCATTAAAAGAGTGATGGAAAATGCAACGGTAGGAGTTTTTGTGCAAGATAGAAAATGAACCAATGAAATTTGCAGGTGAACGGAAGTAATTGACATTGTTGTGAGAATTAGCAGATTGATGTGATGGTCGTTGGAGAAAAACGGTTTTAAAGGTTTTAAAGGTTTAAAGTAGAACACACACAGTGCGACCTTTGGGGTAGGATTTGTAAAGAAACGTATACCTGTAGGCTTAAATGGTATAAATACATAAGATTTTGTTGCTCATAAAGTTATACGAAACTTTATATATCTTCGATATGTAGTTTCTTTATGTTCTTGTGAAAAGTGATCTCTTGACTTGTCTTTTTTTTATTTTTTTTTTCGACCCATTACAATTCCACTGCTGGAATACGGGTCTCCTGTCATAGTGAGAGGGTTAAGGCCATAGT